>CAUYQV010144968.1:0-23581 GCA_963574575.1 Galagoides demidoff | reverse complement strand
TCCCAAGTAGCTGGGACCACAGGCGCCCGCCACAACGCCCGGCCATTTTTTGGTTGCAGCCATCATTGTTGTTTGGCGGGCCCGGGCTGGGGATTCGAACCCGCCACCTTAGGTATACGTGGCTGGCGCCTTAGCCGATTGAGCCACAGGCGCCGAGCCAAGGATGCATTTTATTGATGATTTCATAGAGTCCCACTCAGACTTGCCTTAGGAAAAATGTACTTTCAGGTTGTCTAGTCAGGGTTGGGAATGGTAGAGGGTATGAGTTAGCAAGTTTCTGGTTTCGTTGACAAGGCAACCTAAGCACTGGGTAGCCATTTTAGTGATGTATAGTACTTGCATCTGACAGAGTTTTCTAATGAGTCTTCATTTATTGTATATCAAGTGTATTCCCCTTTATTTTGTGAGGGTATAAGTCTGACTTTTTTTAATGAACCTGACAATGTGAACATAGGAACCCGACTTTTATTAATTATATCTGAAGTTAACTCCTCTAAAGGATCTTTAATCTACCTTTGAAGTCAGGATATTTTGTAAATATCTACTGAAAGATTTGTGTGGGAATGTGGTTTTCTTTCTCTTTAGTTTTTAGTGTTCCTCCTGGAGGTATATGTTATACTATGAAGGCTTTTAAAAAATCCACACTGAATAATACTGTTTTTCTGCTTGCTTAAAACTTCTTGGGGAGAATGCTGCAGTGTAGTTTACTTATTAAAATAATGAGTTTTTGGCTAGGATAGCTAGCTCATGCCTGTAATCCTAGCATGCTGGGAGGCTGATGCTGGAAGATTGCTTGAGGTCTGGAGTTCAAGACCAGCCTGAGCAAGAGTGAGACTCTGTCTCTACTAAAAATTTAAAAAAAAAAATTAGCCAGGTGTGGTGTTGGGTGCCTATAGCCCCAGTTAGTTGGGAGGCTGAGGCAGGAGGATCATTTGAGTTCAGTAGTTTGAGATTGCAGTGAGCTATGATGATGCCACTATACTCTATCCCAGGTGACGGAGTAAGACTCCTGTCTCAAAAAAAAATTTTTTTTTTAGATAGAGCCTCAAGCTGTTGCCCTGGGTAGAGTGCTGTGGCATCACAGCTCACACCTACCTCCAACTCCTGGGCTCAAGCGATTCTCCTGCCTCCGCCTCCCAAGTAGCTGGGACTACAGGTTCCCACCATAACACCTGGCTATTTTTTGGTTGCAGCCAATATTGTTTGGTGGGCCTGGGCTGGATTTGAACCCGCCAGCTCAGGTATATGTGGCTGGTGCCTTAGCTGCTTGAGCCACAGGTGCTGAGCCTCAAAAAAATTTTTTTATTTTTAATAGATTACTAGAATTCACAGAGGATAATGAGACCAAATATTAAACACATTGCCAAACCGGTTTTTCCTTCCCTCCCCAGTCTATTTGCTTCTCTTTTAGCATTGTGCATAGAAGAGAGAGGAGACTAGTTCTCTGTGTACTACATTCATATGTTATCATAGTTACTAGCTATATAGATTTTATTTTATATTACTATACTTAGGCTCAGAGACATGGAAGCTGTTCAGATCACATGTGTACAAAATGATAGTTGATACTTGAATCTAAGTATTTCTCATTCTCTTCTTTCTTTCTGCTCTTTTCCAACTTGTGCTTTTCCTCCACCAAATCAGAAAGTTTAGACAACCAGTGTATATATATATAGGTGTCATTTTGTTCATTTTATATATATATAATGTTTATATATATAAATAAAGTAGTAAGTGCAGTTCCAAATTTAGATTCCATCTTCACTTCTTTGATCTTCTGAAAATACTTGCATGTTTAGTTCTCAGTAGGTGAGGAAGGAATGAGGTAGGGTAGGGTGTGTGAGCAAATGAGTCCATTGAGGAAAATGGATTATTTGAATGGTGTGATCCTTGAAGATGTGTGCTGTCAAGGATTGTCCTTTGCAATTTATAAGATTTTGCTTTTAACTAGGTGATATTTTTCAGGCAGAAAAATACCTTTCTGTAGAGATAACCCTTTACTGCTGCTGCTGTTCCCCCCTCCCCCCGCCTTTACTGCTTCTTCTAAGTTTCTTCTATCAAAATGTGGGAAATTGAAATTGTTGTTTTTTTCTTCTAGATTAACTGCTGAAGTACTGATCGAGTTCTGCGTTTCTTCAATGAGGAACTACAGGCTCATCTTCTGCCATAATCTCAAACAGCCATAAATGACAAAAGAATGCTTGCTCAGTGAGGGTAGCTGGTGCAGAAACCATTTTTTAAACTTAGGTGTTTAAGTACTCAAAGGTAAGTTTCAGAATGGTAACTATCCCATGCTCTAAAAATCCACATAAATTTTGGAATTTTCTCCCTGTATTTGCTATATGATCATTAACTTGCAGTTTTGTAGTTCATAGCTGGCACCAGATGTGTTGTAGAATGGATATTGCTTGTCTAGGACTATGCAAACTTATGGCATTTTGCTGTCTGTATGTTAATTTCTACTGTTCTTTTAGGTTGGCTAAATTGTTTCGTAGTCATGTTGTGACAGTTTCTTGACTTAGTGGGTATACAGTTGATCCAATGGACCTTATTTTTGTTAACTTTAGAATTTGGGGTAGATTTATCTTTGTGATTTTGTTATTTTTCTCTTGCAGTGAGAAAAGAAATGTTTCTCTGGGGTGATGAAAAAGACAAGTTGGTGTCATTTTGTTCATTATCAACTTTTGAGAAAAGCTTTTCTTTCTTTTGGAAATATTCTTTTCCTCCGTAAAGTAATGTTTATTTTAGAAAATGAATTTGTTTTGGGATTATTTGTTCTCTGATGTGTCAGATACTAGAAATGGCCATCTGATGCATTGTTTTCTCCCACTGCTTTGCTGATCACAGTTCCTACAAAGCTAAGACAAATAACTATTTCTTCTGAACTAATGGCTGTGGATATTTTTCTTCTGAGTAATTATGAGACAGTAGTGTTGATAAAAGGACTTTTCTCATTGAATATTGATACCCTAAACTGAAAAATTTCTTTTTTCTATAAATGCGTTTTACAGCTGCTCTGACATATAGACATAATTGCCCGATTACTCTTGTTCTTATTAGATCATCACTTATAAAAGTGATTATTAGAGGGTGGTGCCTGTGGCTCAAAGGAGTAGGGTGCCATCCCTGTATACTGGAGGTGGTGGGTTCAAACCCAGCCCCGGCCAAAAAAAAAAAAAAGGTGATTATTAGCCTGCCAGTTTATAAAAAATTATTCTCTCCTGCTTGGGCTTATGAATTGAGGGGTTAGATGAGCTTCATATAGAATTAAGGGATGGATTTGGTCTGTTTTTTTTTTTTTTTTAACCTGTGTCATAATAAGCTTTGTTAGTAAAGGTCCTGTTGGAGCTATATTTACCCCCCTCAGTTTGTCTTTGGGATGTTAATGCCTTTTGCTAAATTTTGGATGATCAGTTTTTCCATTGATAAACATGCAGTAGGAAAAGGAGCATTCAGAACTAACTCATAGTTGAGAAAATGCCTACATAATTATGTTGAGCTTTATTTGTAGAACACACTGTGGGTCTGATAACTGGAACATACTTAAATAGATGAGAGCACATTCAGGTGTAAAGCATTTTTCTTTAATGTATTTAGTCATATTGCCACCTGTTAATCATTATAGTCTTTTTTTTTTGTCTTTCATTTGGCAGAAAAGACAGCTTTGATTTCTGGCTGCAAAAAAGATATGAGGAAGAGCTCCTCCCCTTCCTTGAGTAACTGCAACTCCGTTCTTGCTAACAAAATATTTGGAATTCCACTTGATGAGCTGCAGCAGGGAGGACATCCAGACAATGAGGTTCCATTCATAGTCCGCCACGTTGTGGACTATATTGAGGAACATGGTATACATTTCCTTACTTTGAGGGCTAGCTTTTGTTTTAGTAAACACAATTTATCTCTTTTTGACCTTGGATTTTTAAATTTTTTTTTTTTTTTTTAAGTTTGGAAAGTCCAAAACAGGAAAAACAATAGAAATTATTTTTAACGTCTTAGTGTGTTTTTTACTTAAATTCATATGACAGTTACCCAATGTAGAACATTTTTAGTGGGGGTGATAGGAATATTTTTAATGGATGTAAGGGGTGGGATAAAATAGAATATCCCTCAGGACAGAGATTGTGTGTTTTTAGATGTGTAATTTGAAGGTTTTTAGACAAATCAGGAGAGCCAAGAAAGGCTTTCCAGAAGTATGAGCATTAAGTTGATTGGAGAATGAATATATGTGGCCAAGTAGTTGAAGTTGCAGCTTATTTAATATTTGCCTTGAACTAATGTAGGAGGTCTGGAGCAACAAGGACTTTTTCAAGTCAATGGAAATGCTGAGACAGTGGAGTGGCTTCGGCAGAGATACGACAGCGGAGAAGAGGTGGATTTGGTTAAGGAAGCAGATGTTCCCTCAGCTATTAGTCTTCTTAGGTTTTTCCTTCAAGAACTTCCTGAACCTGTTATTCCTGGCAGTTTGCATATTCATTTGATGCAGCTTTCTCAAGGTAACATAATTTGATTCTCATCAATCAGTCATTTTAGTTTTGGAGTCTTTACCTTTTAGAAATCTTGACATGAACAGTAAGTATAGTATTTCAGAGATGAATTTCTTATTTTCTTTTGGTCAATATGGTCTAGTTAAGGAAATGGCAACTTCCTGGATCCCTGTGGTACTATTTACCTTTTATGATTGGTCTTACTAGCCTAAGCAGGGTGAGCAGGAGAAAAGAGAGAAGATGAGAACAAGCAGCAGAAAGGTAGCAAGTAAAAAGGAAAGAAGAAAGATATGTAGTGTGTATGGTGACACAATGTCTAACAATAATAAAAGGTATTGCTTAGTGGGGAATACTACTATAGGGTGCTTATCCTTGATTATTACATAGACCTTCTATCAAAAGCTCGAAGATAGACTCTGTGCCTGTAGCTCAGCGGCTTGGGCGCCACCAGTGGTTTGAACCTGCCAGCTTGTGAGCTGGCAGGTTCAAACCCAGCCCGGGCCTGCCAAACAACAATGACATTTACAACCAAAAAATAGCTGGGTGTTGTGGTGGGTGCCTGTAGTCCCAGCTACTTGGGAGGCTGAGGCAAGAGAATCGCTTAAGCCCAAGAGTTGGAGGTTGCTGTGAGGTGTGATGTTACGGTACTCTACCAAGGGCAACATAAAAGCCAAAAGACAACTTTGATTCTAGACTTACAATATACTTAAAGCTTGTTCTTACATGCTAGCCTAAAGGAAATAAAATAGTAAATTGGACATAGGACTCCAAATCAAAAAAAGGAAAAATAAAAGATTTGTCCTTGTTGGAGTAGATTTTTGGTGGTGACTAAAAAGACTTAGCTGGAATTAAATGAGACAGGAAAAATAATGGTAGAGTTAGGCAGAAAGGTAAATGAACCAAGAAGTGACAGAATGCTTCTGTTTCTAGGGCCAAATGGGATTCCTGTTTACATAATGGAGGGACATGCTTCATTATAAAAACATTTATGAAGTGGGCATATGGCCACTAAAATTCATAATTTGATGAATTTCTTTGTTTTATAGAGTCCATTTTTTAAAACTTTAGGCTTTTAGAGAAATGTAGTGAAATATAACTACTTTCTTTATGCCTACTGCTGTTGTAGCTGGGCTTTTATAAGATACATGTATATATTCTTAAGCAGTATGTTAAAGAGAAGGAGTATTTCCTCTTGAGATTATTGATCCATGTTTTTTGTTTGTTTGTTTGTTTGTTTTGTTTTTTGAGATGGAGCATCACTCTGTGTTCCCCAGGCTAGAGTGTCCTGGCATCAGCCTAGCTCACAGCAACCTCAGACTCCTGGGTTCAAATGATCCTCCTGCTTCAGCCTCCTGAGTTGCTGGGGCTAGAGGTGTTTGCAACAATGCTCAGTTTTTTTCTATTTGTAGTAGAGACAGGAGTCTCAGTCTTGCTCAGGCTAGTTTTGAACTCCTAAGCTCAAGCAGTTCTCCCACCTTGCCCTCCCAGAGTGCTAGGATTAACAGATGTGAGCCACTGCACCTAGTCTATCCATGTTTTTCTTTTTTTTTTTTTTTTTTTTCCTCTTGAGACAAGGTCTTGCTCTGTTGCCCAGACTGAATGCAGTGGCATTATCAAACCTCACTGGAATCTCAAACTCTAGTGGACTCTAGTGATCCTCTTGCCTTAACCTCCTGAGTAGGTGAGACCACAGATGTATGCTACCACACCTATTTTTAGTAGAGATGGGTTCTTGCTTTTGCTCAGGCTGGTTTTGAATTCCTGAGCTCCTGATCCTCCTGCCTTGGACTCCCAGAGTGCTAGGATAACAGGCATGATCTCTTTTTTTTTTTTTTGAAAAAAAAAGTCTCACTGTGCCGTCCTCAGTAGAGTGCTGTGGTGTTACACCTCACAGCAACCTCAAACTCTTGGGCTTAAGTGATTCTCTTGCCTCAGTCTCCCAAGTAGCTGGGACTACAGGTGCCCACCACAATGCCCAGCTATTTTCTGTTGCAGTTGTCATTGTTGCTTAGCTGGCCCAGGCCGGGCTTGAACCCATCACCTTTGGTTGTATGTGGCTGGCATTGTAACCACTGTACTATAGGCGCTGAGCCTCTTTTTGTTTTTATAGTAATAGGTTTTTGTGTTCTTTGTATTAGCTGAATTATAGACAAGTAAAGTTGCAAGAATCAGATAACCTTTTAGTCTTGAATGAAAATTTATAAATTAACAATTGCAATGAGATTTAATGGTAGTGAAGTCATCGACTCATTAATACTAACAAGCTATTTTGTCACAGATTGTCATTTTGGTTGATTTTCATTTAAAATTATGACAGCATCATATACTGTGTTGATATTCATGGAATTACAATATGTATCTTAATAATTAATTATCCTTATGTTAAGATTCACTTTTGAATTTAAGACCTGTAGAGATGCTTGTGACCTGTAAGGACTTTCACATTTTATATGAAAAATCCACCATTTCCTTCTATTCCCCAACTATATTATAGCATGTATATGTGTGTCTACACACATACCCACATACACACCTATTTGTTTAATAGCTGTGCAGATAGTGTGGTGGTACTTGAGGTGATATTTGGATTCCTTTTGTAATATCTCTTTTATTTTGTTCATCCTTTAGTCCTTCTTTTAGGAGGGTGTCTACATCTGAACAAAGATTCTTCTCACCATTTATTGTAAATAAGTAGTATGTCAGTATTTTTTAATTGATGTTTACAAATACATGAGAAAGTTATTTCTTTTAAGATTATGGAGGACACATTGTTGCAGTTGCATTTTAGCTTGTGGGTTTTGAGAACATTTTTATTTTTATTTTTTAGAAGAGCCTCTGTCATCCAGGCTAAAGTTCAGTGGCATTATCATAGCTTACACAAACTCCTGAGCTCAAGGGATCCTCCTGCTTCAGCTTCCCGAGTAGCTACACCTGGCTAATTTTTCTTATTTTCTGTAGAGACAGAGTCTAGCTATGTCTTTTAGGCTGTCTCAAATTCCTGGAGTGATCTTTCAGCCTTCCAAAGTGTTAGGATTGTAGATGTGAGCCCCGTGCCTGGCCTTGAATTTGTTTTTAAAATGTGATTTCATTCTTCTGTGATAGCAATGTGGCTTTTACTGGTGTAGTTAAACCTTTTGTTTAGACTAGAGTTTCATAACATTGGCTGTGTTGATATTTTGGGCTGGAAAATTCTTTGTTATAGGGGTTACCTGCACATTGTAGGATCTTTAGCAGCATCCCTAGCTCCTACCAAGAGGTACTTCCTTTCCGAAAGTCATCACACCATTATTTTCAAATGGTAACAATTACTGATTTAGACCATAATGATTAGTCCAACTATTTATACATAGTGTTTTGGTAGAAAACAAAGTTCCCAGCTTTGTGGATTTGTTGCAACATTTTCTGCTTTGATAGGTACTTACTTTATTATATACTATATAATTTCAAAGACACTGTTTTGATATGCATTTATTTTCCCTGGATATAGTAGTTTTGAGAGGAAAGAAAATTTAAGCAACTGTGTATTATATGTATATGTATTTTTTAAATGCTTCTCTGAATTATTTCAAGACTTCAGAAGCAACCTGGTAGATGTAAGTATAGTAGAAATGTGCCCAAACAAAAGTATAGCAATGTGGACAGTATTTAAATAAAAATAGTACTGCCCACAAGCTAACCCATACCATCAGGTCAAATGGGTTAGTATTCAATGTCTTTTTTCAGTTATTGTGTATTCATTTAGCTAATTCAGCTAACGTTTATTGTACACCTGCAATATGTTAGGCATTATTCTTGATGCTGGAATGCAGTACAAAACAAAACTAAATGAAAATGTGTCCTCTGGCTTGGCACCCCATAGCACAGTGGTTATGGCACCAGCCACATACACCAAGGGTGGCAGTTTTGAACCCGGCCTAGGCCAGCTAAACAATTGCAACAGGAAAAAAATAAGACGTTGTGGCAGGTGCCTATAGTCCCAGCTACTTGGGCAGCTGAGGCAAGAGAATTGCTTAAGCCCAAGAGTTTGAGGTTGCTGTGAGCTGTGATGCCACAGCACTCTACCAAGGGCGACATACTGAGACTCTGTCTTTAAAAAAAAGAAAAAAATCTGTCCTTATAGGCTGAAATTCCAAGGAGGGTAGGGGAGGTAGAGAAATAGATAATAAAATAGATGTCTGTATGGGTATGTTAGATGATAAATGCTACAGAGCTAGAGAGGATGTTAGGTAGAATTTGTTGGTGTTGTTATAATTATCATGTTGATAATATTACTTTTATTTTTTTTAGTTGATATACGTGATTTTCTAAAGTCCTGTTCTTTGAATGCTTTGGTTGTTAAAATTTTCTATCCAATTACAAAATCAAACTATGGGGGGCTGGGTAGTTTAATTATGATATAATTTCTATCCAATTATAAAATCAAACTACTGGGGGCTGTAGCTCAGTGGTTAGGGCGCCGGCCACATGCTACAGGGCAGGTGGGTTTGAACCAGGCCCAGGCCTATTAAACAAGAACAAAAAAAGACTAGGTGTTGTGGCAGGTGCCTGTAATCCCAGCTAATTAGGAGTCTTGAGGCAAGAGAATCACTTGAGCCCAAGAGTTGAGGTTACTGTCTATGACTTCATGGCACTTTACTGAGGGTGACAAAGTGAGACTCTGTCTCAATAAAAAAATAAAATAAAAGTACTGGGACATTTGGGTGGATGGTCAGTAATACAAAGTATAGAAAAGTTTTTTTGGTTACATTTTATGTATGTATGTATATATTTTTTTGAGACAGAGTCTCCCTTTGTTGCCCTTGGTAGAGTGCCATGGAGTCATAGCTCACAGCAAACTTAAACTCCTGGGCCCAAGTTATTTTTCCCTCAGCCTCCTGAGTAGCTGGGACTATAGGTGCCCACCGCAATGCCTGGCTGTTTTTAGAGACCACTTGCTCAGGCTGGTCTCAAACAATCCACAAGTCTTGGCCTCCCAGAATGCTAGGATTATGGGTGTGAGCTACTGTGCCCAGCCTTGCATTTAAAATTTTAAGCAAAGCTCATGAGACTACAGCTTTTCCTGATAAACTTTTTAGACTAGTGTCATTTTTCCTTTTATCTTTCTTTTTTTTTTCTTTGAAACAGAGTCTCAAGCTATCTCCCTGGGTAGAGTGGTGTAGTGTCATAGCTCACAGCAACCTTCACCTCAGGCTCAAGAAATCATCTTGCCTTGTTTCTCTATTTTTAGTAGAGATGGGGGGGTCTCACTTTTGCTCAGGCAGGTCTCAAACTTGTGAGCTCCAGCAGTCTACCCGACTTGGCCTCCCAGAGTGCTAGGATTACAGGCGTGAGCCACCATGCCCCACCAAACTAGTGTTATTTTTCAGAGATGGCCAACATCATGAATCTTTTACCAAGAATTTTTCTAGTAAATTGATTTTAAGAGCTTCAGAAAAATGTGAAGTTAAATATAATTAGGTTGATTTTCACTACTGAAGCAATAAATTACTTCATTTTGAGAGTATTTTTGAGCAATTGCCTCACCTAAATGGGGTTCTCATCAATCAGAGAGGTTAATACAGGCCTAGTTTCTGTTAATGTATACTCATTGGCATGATAAACACAGGCCTAGCTTTAGTCATAAAATTCACTTGAAAAACAGAAAAGCAACATCGATTTATAGCAGACAAGAAATGGAAGACCTTTTAATATAATCATACTAATACCGCTGAAGTTAATCATTGTTTTCAAGATGTCAGAGGAAGAAGAAAGTCACTCTCATCCTGTTCTTTCCTCGTTTTCCCATTCATGCAAGTGGAAAGGTTATCACTGAAAATAATAGCTCCTCAATTTGCATCTCTGCCCCCTAGTGGTTCATATTGGCTGGCATGGCCATTACAGTTGGACTCTTACAGTTGGTGCTAGTTTAGAAACACAAGTACTCTTTTCTGCTCCTCCCTGTTCTTGGCTTTCCATCCCTTCCCACCCCTTCCTACCCTATGCAGAGGGAGGAAATAAAAGGAACACTAGTACAGTCATGCAGGCGACAGTAAAGTGAGAATTAAAACTGGGGTCAGTGAGTAATAGATGAAGAAAACATTCTTCAGCAATTGAGAGTTTGAATTCCTTTTTTCCATCTCCCCTTCGCCAACTTTTCTTCATTTAATAAGTCAAATGCCAACCCCTAAGGCATTTGGCCTTTTTAGTAGAGGAAGTGAAAAGGTTTTGAATAGTTGTAGTAAAAAGGTAATGTGGGTGGAGTAATGTGAACTTGGCAAAATATCTGAGTCTTGCTGTTTACTTTATTAAAAAAATACCCCATCATTATGTTTTATAGATTATAATAACGAAGATGAATTTGGAAGAAAGTTGAAGTTCCTCTTGCAACAGCTTCCACCTGTTAATTACAGTTTGTTAAAGTTTCTGTGTAGATTTTTAGCCAATGTAGCATCACATCACGAAGAAATTTGGTCTGCAAATTCTTTGGCTGCCGTCTTTGGTCCAGATGTCTTTCAGTAAGTTGTTTCAAAATTTTTGTTTAAAAAAACTGGATTTGTGAAAAAGAATCATATTATCTTCCAAGGATCATAGGTTGCTTGATGAACCATTTTAAAAATAGTAGATCTCATTAATTCTCATAGCATTTTTATGAACAGGATCTACAAATTAAGTAGATTTTACAGATGGGAAAACTGAGGCACAGAATGATGATGTAAATTGCTCAGGTGCATGAAATGGTTCATTGGTTGTCTTCTGACTTTGAATTGGTTTAAGAACTGAATTCAATTTGGACTTTTATTAGCATTTATACAGATGTGGAAGATATGAAAGAGCAAGAAATAGTGAGCAGGATAATGGTTGGACTTCTGGAAAACTACTATGAATATTTTGAGAATGAAGAGGAAGATTTTTCATCTAATGATTTGAGTTCAATTACTGAACAGGTGAGAATATTTTAAGTATTCTATTTGAAGGGAAAATTTTTTGTTGAGAATAATATATGTTCTTCAAGGCTTGACAACAACTTGTATAGAATTTAAGTACCAAATTGAAAGTAATTCTCTTGGTTATTATTGTAAATCAGTAGGTGACATCCATGTAGTATATGTATGTGATTTATTTTTTGAACAATTTCCTGTCCTCAAGAATTTGGGTAATAAGGAAAGGCATTGAAATTAGTATACAGTAGAAATTTTTTGTTTTTCTATTAAGCATTATTTATTTTTTAAGAATAGTACAGTTTTTTATGTTTGCAAAGAAACTGCTAGCATGGAGAAATGTAGGCAAAAGGTGAGAAATTTAAGTTGGAGGAAAAGATTTGTGTAAATTTTTAAAAATTCTTAATTTTCTCCTGACTAAAATAGAAGTCAGTATAGTAGTATAGTCATTATCATTAATGAGATGCATCTGGAGATGAGTAGTTTAATAGTGGCAGGTAATTTTTTTAATTCTGATGGCTCTACAATATTAAAAATCTATTTCTGAGGTTACATTACAATCTTTTGTTGTAACTGCTATGCTTTATGGTTGAGACTATATAAGGATCCTAGTTATATTGAAGCTAAAAGGTTACAACTTATTTATTATAAAGCACATTAGTAAGTTTAAAATATTTGTGGAGACTTTTCTTTTTTTTCTTTTTTTGAGACAGTCTCACTATGTCACCCTGGGTAGAGTGCTGTGGCGTCACAGCTCACAGCAACCTCAACTCTTGGGCTTAAGCGATTCTCTTGCCTCAACCTCCTAAGTAGCTGGGACTACAGGCACCTGCTACAACGCTATTTGATGTTGTTCCAGTTGTCATTATTGTTTAGCAGGCCCAGGGGCTGGGTACGAACCCACCAACCTCAGTGTATATGACTGGTGCCCTGACCACTTAGCTGTGGGCACCGAGCCAGCTTTTTGTTTTTTATTGTTATTTTTTGAGACAAAGTCTCACTGTGTCACCCTTGGTAGAGTGTCGTAGCATCACAGCTCACAGCAACCTCAAACTCTTGGGCTTAAGTGATTCTCCTGCTTCGGCTTCCCAAGTAGCTGGGATTATAGGTACCCGCCAGAACACCCAGCTATTTTTTGTTGCAGTTGTCATTGTGTTTAACTGGCCTGGCCTGGGTTTGAACCTGCCACCCTTGGTGTATGTGGCTGGCTCTGTAACCACTGTAGGGGTGCTAAGCCCTGTTTTTTTTATTTTTTAACAAGAAAGTAGCATATATACACATGTTTCTGCCGCTTGTTTTCTATCATCAGTTAACAGTGTATCTTGGAGATATTCTTGGAGTATAGAGAGGACATTCTTTTGTGTTTATGACTTTATAGTTCCCTATTGTGTGGATAGAACCCTGTAATTTATTTGATTTATAGTATCAGTCCCCATATTCTAGTTTTCTCAGGAAAGTCTTGGTTTATATCTGCTTGTGGTATAATAACTAATAGTTTCCCTATCACTCACATATATGCAGATTTGGATGATAAATTATACGGTCACATTATCTATCTATCTATCTGCTAACTTATTTATTTTTGAGACAGAATCTCAGTTTGTTGCCCTGGGTTCAGTGTCATGCTGTCATAGCTCCCAGCAACCTCAAATTCTAAGCGAAATAGATCTTTTGCCTCAGCCTCCTATGTAGCTGGGACTTGCAGTGCCTACCACAACACCCTGCTAGTTTTTCCATTTTTAGTAGAGACTGGGTCTTGCTCTTGCTCAGGTTGGTCTTCAATTTCTGAGCTCAGATGATCTACCAACCTCAGCCTCCCAGAGTGCTGGGATTACAGGGGTAAGCTATTGTGCCCATCCTGGTCACACTATTTATTGATGGACATTTGGGTTGCTTCCTTTTATTTGCTGTGGGATTATAAATCATTAGCTCTTTAGAGGTAGTTTATCATACAGTTTTTTGTTAGTTCTCTGATGGTTCTTCTATCTGATTATATAAATTAGGATATATATATTTTCTAGGTAGCCCAACTTTTACACTTCTATGAATTTTTGTGGGTAATACTTTTTAACCTTTGGAGTTTGTACCTTACATGGTTTTTCAAGTTTTCTTCATATAAGCATTTTGTTTATCTTTGATTTTCTCTTTCTGTCTCTTCCTCTTCACATCTTCCCTTTTATTTTCCCTCTCTCTCTTCCTGTCCCTTATCCAAAGTTAGGAACTTTGAAGAAATAACAACAGATGCCACATTATAGCTTGTAACATACAAACTGAGGGTGAAATAGCTATGTATGTATGAATTAAATCAAGTTCGTAGAATTTATAGTCTAAAGCAGTGGTATGTGAAACTTTTGTCACATTTTCTTGAAAAGTTTTAATTATATACCATTCCTGACCTAAAAGTTGGTTAAAATAATGAACTAATACATCTCTTCAAAATTATTCTTATTTGAAAGAAAATGACAAGAGGACAAATCAATAGATATGCCTTAAAACATTATTTTTTTTGAGACAATGTCTCACTCTGTTGTTCTAGGCCAGAGTACTGTGGCATCAACCTAGATCACAGCAACCTCAAACTCTCCTGGATTCAAGTGATCCTCCTGTCTCAGCCTCCTGAGTAGCTGGGACTACAGGCACCTGCCACAACTCTCAGCTGTTTTTTTCTATTTTTAGTAGAGATGAGGTATCATTCTTGGCCGGATTGATCTCGACTGCTGAGCTCAAGTAATCCTACTGCCTTGGCTTCCCAGAGTGCTAGGATTACAGGAGCAGCCTGCCTCAAAACTTTAATGTCTTTTGATTCCTAAAAGAAATGTCATCTAGTGGCATATAAGGGTTCATTGTACCTATAATTCTACCACTTAGGGAGGCTGAGGTGGGAGGATCACTTGAGTGAGGAGTTTAATACGAGCCTAAGCAAGAGTGAGACCCCATCTCTGCAAAAAATAGAAAAATTAGGTAGGTGTGGTAGTGTATGCCCAGCTACTTGAGAGACTGAGGCAGGTGAATCCTCTCCTTGGGCCTAGGAGAGTTTGAGGTTGCGGTTAGCTATGATAACACTGTACTTTCTCTGGTCATTGTGACAGGGCAAGACTCTGTCTCAAGAAAAAAAGTTATCTATTGGGAATTATGTATGTTACCTTTCTTTTTTTTAAATTATGTTTTAGTTTAGTAAATGATATTTTTTAATAAAACCAGTGGCTATCCAGAGTGAAATAGATTACATATGTTGTGTCATTTATATTACATTTGTGAGGTGATTTGACTCATCAGAACAGATGATACCAACTTAATGTTTATATTAAGATCTGACTTGGTGCCCGTAACACAGAGGTTATGGCGTCAGCCATATACACTAAGGCTGGCAGGTTTGAACCCAGCCCAGGCCAGCTAAATAACACTTGACAATTGCAACAAAACATAGCTGGGCATTGTGGCGGATGCCTGTAGTCCCAGCTACATGGGAGGCTGAGGCAAGAGAATCGTTTAAGCCTAAGAGTTTGTGTTGCTGTGAGCTGCGACGCCACAGTACTTTACTAAGGGCAAAATAAACTCTCTCTCAACATCAACAACAAAAAAATCCTAAAATCTGCTGGATAGACAATATATTGTTTTATGTTTTGGAATAATTCTCTAATACTTCCATTATCCTATATATCTGTCTATATCTGTCTCACATGTATGGCATCAGTTATTTTGTTCTTTTTTTTTGAGACAAGAGTCTTTGTCATCCCTGGTATAGTGCTGTGGTGTCATAGCTTACAGCAACCTCAGACTCTTGGGCTCAAGTGATTCTCCTGCTTCAGCTTTCCAAGTAGCTGGGACTACAGGTGCCCGCCCCAACACATGACTATTTTCAGAGATGGAGTCTTGCTCTAGCTCAGGCCATTCTTGAACTCGTGAACTCAGGTGATCTGCCTGCCTCAGCCTCTCAGAGTGCTGGGATTAAGGCGTGAGCCCTGCATCAGTTATTTTGTACTCTTTTAAGCCTTTAGAAAAATTGACTTAATATATGTTGTGCTTTATGTTAAGTATAATGACAGTTAAGAGACACAAGGAGATAATACTGAATTCTTTATATCCTCCTGTGGGTAGAAAGCAGATATTAGCATATTGAACTGTACACAGTAAATGAGGTAGTGTGTTGGGTCTTGAGAGTCAGTGACCTGTGTTGCTAATTATCTGAATCTATTATCTATTTTTATTTTATTTCTGGATTATTTGTGAGTTATGAGTAAAAAACAGTGCTGATTTATAAAATTTGTTTTTCTTAAAGCAGATTTGATGACTTCAATTTGATTTGTGAGGCAGAATTGACAAAGGTGTTTACTAATTTAGCACAATTCGGTTGTTAAGTTGGCCTAACTTAAATGTCTTTCATTTCTTATTAAAGATGTGGGTAAACTTGGCCTATCTTGCCAATGGTTTGATTTATTATTTCCTGATTTTGATATTTGAAAAAAGTAATGTTTATTTACTATTTTCTTCTTTGTGAGTTTCATTCTATTAATCTTAAGTATATTGTTGTTAGAACCTTTTCAAAGTGGTATGTATTTTACATATATTAGTAGTCTGAGAGATAGATGGCTGGAGATGATGAATTGAGGGAGTGTTTGAGAGATGACCCAGAGTCAAGTGGACTTTGTGTGGAATCCTTAAATGAATTAATAATCCAGTAGAGTGGTTTCAAGATGGAGGTGATAATTATGTTTCTTTATACGTTTGAGAAGGCAGGTAGCAGCGTTCTCCACAAGCTGGAGTCTGGAGAGCAGGCATTTCACGAGGCCCTAGAGAAGGGAATTACAGCAGTCAAAGAAAGAAGAGATGTAAGTATGGATGAGGGTTTTCCATACATGGAGTTGAGGCAGCTGCATACATAGGACAAGCTCAAAATAACTTATGATCAGAATAGAGTGTTGATAAGCAGCAGAAGATCAAGTTGACAAGGTGAGGATCAAGAAGAACTTTTGAAGATTAGTGTAGGGTGAGAAAACATTTTAATCCAAATCTTTAATGCTTACTCTTGCTCAAAATAGGTGAGTCAGTTACTAGTGCAGAGTTACATTGGGAAATCTGGGAGTTTGGGGGCGGGCGAGAAGAAAAAACCACAGGCAATTGTTTATGTCATATCTTAGTTGGTAATTATTGGTAAAAATACTGGAGAATGCAATTTTCATCAAGCTTATTGAATTTAATATGCCGTATTCAATATAAATTGAGTATAAGGCTTTTTTTGTAGTTCCTAAGAGCTATTGATTATAGTCACAAAGTGATTTTTAAAAGGGTACTATAACATGTTAAAATTGTATATCTATAACAAAAAGGTATGGACTGAACAAGTGTTCATCTGTTCTCAGTTCTTTAAAAGGTCACCTTTAAATTTTTTTGGTATTTTGAGGTTGTACTAAAGCTTTTATTAATCAACCACAAGAATTCCCTTTTTATATTTCTGAAAATAGTTGGAGTTTTTTGCCAGTGTTTTTCTTGCTTAGGTTACCCAGTGGATATTGATTGAATACATTCTCTTGGGATTCACTAATTATTAAATATGTAGATGGGGAAAGAAGATAATTTTCCACTTGATCTCCTTCATTTATTTATTTATACTGAGTCTCTCACTTTGTCACCCTTGATAGAGAGCCGTGGCATCATAGCTCATAGGAACTTCAAACTTTTGGGCTCAAGTGATCCTTTTGCCTCAGTCTCCCAAGTAGCTGGGACTATAGGTGCCCATCACAATGCCTGACTGTTTTTAGAGATGGGATCTTGCTCTTGCTCAGGTTTGTCTCCCAACTCCTGAGCTCAGACACTGCCTACCTCAGCCTCCCAGAGTGCTAGTATTACAGGTGTGAGCACTGTGCTCAGCCTCATTTGATCCATTTTAAAAACTGACCTATCTCATTTGAGGTCTTCACCTTTGTGTGTAAATCTTACCTCTCAGTTAATAACTATTTTTAGGCCAGTGATTTTCAGTCTTTTTCATCATCATTACATATGACCTTGGATAGATGAGAGGTGGCATTTATAAGAACAAATTAAATAAAATCTGCTACATAATACTTTATGGCAAACGGTTGGCTGGGTGTGTGTCTCACAGCTATAATCTTAGTACTCTGGGAGGCCAGGGTGTGTGGATTGCTTGAGCTCAGGAGTTGGAGACCAGCCTGAGCAAGATCAGGACCCCATTTTTACCAAAAATAGAAAAACTAGCCAGGTGTTCTCATGGATACTTATAGTCCCAGCTACTCAGGAGGCTGAGGCAAGAGGATTGCTCAAACCCAAGGTTGCTGTGAGCTACCGTGCCATGGCACTATACCCAGGGCAATAGAGTGAGACTCCGTCTCCAAAATAAATAAATAAATAAAAAATAAAAAGAAAGTAAATTGAGGTCATTACTGTTGCTAATAACAACTTTTTATTGACCCATCTGGTTAGTGATCTTGATACACCTATGATGGAGAGCTGTTTTCTTAGTAGGTTGGATGGTAGACACTTTCTTCATTTATTATAAAAAATGATGTTACATGTAGAAACTAGGATCTATGCTACCTAGAAATATGACAATTCTAGTTATAGTGATAGCTATTATTGTTTATTATATATAGACCCTGCTGAAGATTTTACATAATCAATCCTTTCAACCAGCTCTGTTAGGTGGGTAATATATAGCATCTCTGTTTTGTACATAAGACTTGGAAAAGTTAAGTGTGCAAGCTGTCAGAGAGGGGCAAGTAGGGATGTGTAAATATCTTTCTGCCTCTGAAGCCTGGCTTTTAACTACTGTATTATACTTTATAATAAGTACAGAGTAGTACTTGTTGATTAGGAGTATGATAGTATGATAAACTATCATAATTTCCTTTTTTTGTTGTAGTTTTACTTCCTCACTGTAAAAGGTAATAGTAAACAAATTTATTCTTGGTATTTCTACCGCATTTGGCTAGAGTGAGCAAAAAGTTTATTGCTCAGCATTTTTCGTCACTAGTATTAATTTATAAAAGATGGTAAGACCTATATAGTTTGTTTCTTCTTTGGGGTAATTTTCTTGTTTGAAAATATTTTGATTTTTTCCTTCTCTAGTATTTCAGTGTCTTTTTATTAGAGTGATTACTTATGTAGCCAGTTTGATAATGGAGGACATTTTACAGCCCCTGCGAGAAAGACAACCTTGAGTTGTGCTTCACGGTTAAAAAAAAAAATACAAGTTCTTGGGTAGTGCCTGTGGCTTAAAGGAGTAGGACGCTGGCCCCATGTATACTGGAGGGGGTGGGTTCAAACCTGGCCCTGGGCAAAAACTGCAAAAAAAAAAAAAAAAAAGTAATAATAATACAAGTTCTTTCTTGTAGGGTTCCATTTTTGTGCCCTTCTTTTTTTATACTTATCTATATTAAAATGACTTGTTTAATGCACCTGGAAATTGGAGAGATCATAGAAGTCTTTTGTAACTATTAGATTTATGAAATTTGTTAGAAAATGAATCTTCTTTTTGAATGTCAATTATACTTTGCATGCTTTTTCATAGCTTGCGGTGTTACTCATGTTACTAGTGATGTATTAACTTTGTAACCATTACTTTCTGCTTCAAAATGCTATGTTTAGCCATGCATGGTGATGCTCCCTGGCAGTCTTAAATACTCAGAAGGCTGAGGCAGGAGGATCCCTTGAGCCCAGCTCTTTGAGGCTACAATGAGCTATGATCACTCCACTGTTCTCCAGCCTGGGTGACAGAGCAACACCCCTGTGTCTAAAATAAATTTTAAAAAGTTATGTTTGTCTGGTTTGTAATTTTACTTTAATAAGAAGAAGTTGGGAGTTACTCCATGAGACAGATTGGTCCTAAGAAATGAGGAAATAAAAAATGAGTTGTTTGTATTTAAAGTTTTTTATGGCTCAGTGCCTATAGCACCGTGGATACAGTGCTAGCCATATATACGAAGGCTGGCAGGTTCGAACCTGGCCTGGGGCAGCTAAACAGCAATGACAACTGTAACAGAAAAATGGCTGGGTGTTGTGGCAGGAACCTGTAGTCCCAGCTGCTTAGAAGACTTGAGGCAAGGCTGAGGCTTGAGCCTGGGAGTTTGAGGTTGCTGTGAGCTGTGACACCATGGCACTCGACCCAGGGCGACATAGTGAGACTCTGTCTCAAAAAAAAAAGAAAATAATAATAAAGTTTTTTTACATCATCACACCTGTAATCCTAGTACTCTAGGAAGCTGTGGTGGGCAGATCACTTGAGCTCACGAGTTCAAGACCTACCTGAGCAAAAGTGAGACCTCTTATCTACTAAAAATAGAAAAACTGAGGCAAGAGGATCATTTGAGCCCAAGAGTTGGAGGTTGCTGTCTGTGATCTATGACACCACAGCACTCTACCCAGGGCAACAGCTTGAGACTCTGTCTAAAAAAAAACAAAACAGCTTTTTTTATACTAGTATTTCTTAGCTTTGTTAATTAACAGTTTCATTACATTTTAATTTTAAATTGTCTTTCATTTGTTTAGGTTAATGAACTTTCTGAGGAAGAAGAGGAAGATGAAAAGCTGGAACATATAGAAGAACTTCCAGAAGAGCTTGCAGAAAAATCAAATGATGTGACAGAGGTGGTACAGTTAAGGATGACTGAAAATATCCTGGAATCAAATAGTGTTACAGCATCAACAAGGTAATACTTCATTTGAATGAACTTTAGTTTTGAGAATGTGATTCTAAATGTAGACTTATTCAAGCACCCAAAACCACAAATTAATAACTGTATGGGAAAGATTGGCAAGAAGAAAATTTTAAAGAAACAAACTTGCTAAGGAATTTTTAGTTATTAAATTTATACCTTTCTTTGAAAAGATAACCCCTTACAAATACCTCTTCTTAAAGTTTATTTATTTACTTTTTTTTTTTTTTTGAGACAGAGTCTCATTATATTGCCCTTGGTAGAGTGCTATGGCGTTACAGCTGACAGCAACCTCAAACTCTTGGGCTTAAGCAATTCTCTTGCCTCAGCCTCCCAAGTAGCTGGGACCACAGGCACCTACTATAGCACCCGGCTATTTTTTAGCTGGCTCGGGCAGGGTTCGAACCCACCAAGTTCTGTGTATGTGGCTGGTGTCATAACCACTGTGCTATGGGTGCTGAGCCTTATTTATTTTCTGGTATGAACTAATTAGTTGCTCCAAGTAAAATATCAGAATCTTTGGGGGTAGAATTGTTAGAGAAGGATTTGATGGCCAAATTGAATTGTATATCCAGCTTTCAGGCTACAAGTAGATTTAACTAGGCCACGAGAATAAGAACCTTGTGATCTATTAGATAGTGCTTTCCAATTCTTTTCATCTATAAAATGATATTATATGGCATTCTGGGTAAATTTGATAAATTTCGTAGCCTCAAGGTACTATCCCAGGACATAGCTGGGACCATTGAGCATGCTATTTAGAGAGCTTAGAGAATTTAAGAAAGCCTGATGTATAGCTCTAGGTCTGCTAAATTCTGTGCTAGTTCTGTGTAAAACTCCATGGTTTACTGTCCTTTTTTAATTAGAGGGCTACAGCTGGGATACTAGATTTTTTACAGAGATACTAAATTTTTTTCTTTAAATTTAGATTTAATGGAATGGTGTTTAAAAAGCAGAGAAAATAATCTGAGTCAGAAAACAAAATGTCATTTAAAAATAACTAGTAATATATCTAAGAGAGGACCTATCTAATGTTATTTAGGAAATTAAGTAATTTAAAATATCTACTGCTAAATACAACTGTTAATGTTCCTATGTGGGCCTCTTGATCTTTTTATTAGGTATACTGACTTAAAACATGATTATGATTTTAATATATTAACACGTTTATTTGTTTTGTTGCCTGATTTAACATTGTGCTTTTCTGTGTGTTTGCATGACCTTCTAATTTATTTTTTCGATGGCTTCTTAACTGTATTTTAATTATATAATATTTACCAACTGTACATTAAGTTATTCAACTGTTTTCTTAACTCATTCCTTTTTCTGGATATGTTGAGTTTCAGCTAGCTTGTCCTATTATACTGCTACTAAAGCTTTTGTTCCTTGGCTATTTTTTCCTTCTTTGAATCATTTGGATAAATTGGGCTCAAAGAGTGAACCTTTCCATGTTTTATTAATTTTTCTAGGGTGCTTAAAGGACTTGACCCCATTTATATTATCAGTATTGATATAGTAGAACATCTATAAGTTAACCACTGAAGGGACTGTAGCAAACTGGTCAATATACAGAGGTCCTCAACATGAGGAACTAGGTCTGTTGTTCTCATAATACATGTGCATGTCCGGTCTGTGAAAATTAGGTCAACTTTAGGAGGTGATCAATGTAAAGAGGTGGTCAACTGTGGAGGTTGTACTCTTAGAGGACCTGAAAACAGTAGATTTAAATGAGTGTTTTTTATTTTGGCAATATGGAGCTGCTCCAATAAGGTGGCCTCTAGCTACTTGTGTCTTATTAGATTTAAAACTTAAACAAATTAAAATTAAATAGTTTAAATATCTCTTCCACAGTTGTGGTAGCCAGATTTCTTTTTTTTTGAGACAGAGTCTCCCTATGTCACCCTTGGTAGAGTGACATCACAGCTCACAGCAACCTCAAACTCTTGGGCTTAAGCTATTCTTTTGCCTTAGTCCCCTAAGCAGCTGGGACCACAGGTGCCCGCCACAACGCCTGGCTGTTGTTTTGTTGTTGTTGTTGTTGTTGTTATAATTGTTTAGCAGGCCTGGGCCAGGTTTGAACCTGCCAGCCCAGGGGTATATGGCTGGCACCCTAACCACTGAACTATGTATGCTGAGCCATGGAGCCACATTTTAAGTGTTCAGTAGCCGTAAGAGGTAGTAACTACCATTATTTCTATTACTGTAGAAATTTCTTTTGGACAATGCTGAATAACAGCAAAGTCATTAAGTATTTTTATTTATTTAATTACATCAGGGTTAAATATTGTTTTAAGTACATGTTACTAATAGCTTCTCTTTGATTATCTGTCTTGTTTTATAGAGGATCTTCCTTTCCTTCAGCTTAATCATTTCCCTCAACTTATTCATAGCTGAGGGTAGTGGTTCATACCTAATAATCTTAACACTTTGGGAGGCCACAGTGGGAGGATCACTTGAGGCCAGGATTTGAGACCAGCCTGGGCAACACAGTGAAGACCCCCACCTCTAAAAAAAGTAGGAAAATAGAACAGGAGTGGTGGTGCATGCTTGTAGGCCCAGCTACTGGGGAAACTGAGGCAGGAAGATCTCTTGAGCCCAAGAGTTGGAGGTTGCAGGAGCTATGATGAACCCATGGCACTTTAGGCCAGGAGACAAAGCAAGACCCCGTTCTGTATCAAGAAAGAAAAAAAAAGGCTGAGTGTGGTGGCATAATTATAGGACTTTGGGAGGCTAAGGCAGGTGGATTGCCTGAGCTCATGAATTCCAGACCAGCCTGAGCAGGAGTGAGACTCTGTCTCTAAAAATAGTTGGTCACTGTGGCAGCTAAGCCAGGAGAATCTCAGCCCAAGTGTTTGAGGTTGCTGTGAACTGTGATCCCACAGCACTCTACCAAGGATGACAAAGAGAGACTCTGTCTCAAAAAAAAAAGTATTCATTGGAAATTTAGTGGTTGTCAAGATTCTTGAATTGTAAGTCACAGAAACAGACCCTGGTTAAAGCAAAGGGGAAAAACAAGGTAGTTCAGTAATAAGAAGTATACCGGGTAGGCTACAAAATCAAAAGGAAAAAGCAAAGATAAAGAACACAGGCAGTTGACTGGGCACCCATAACATAGTTGTTACGGTGCCAGCCACATGCACCAAGGGTGGCGGGTTTGAACCTGACCTGGACCTGCTAAACAACAATGACAACTACAACCAAAAAATAGCGGGGCGTTGTTGTGGCAGGCACCTATAGTCCCAGCTACTTGGGAGGCTGAGGCAAGAGAATCACTTAGGCCTAAGAGTTGGAGGTTGCGGCTCGGCGCCTGTGGCTCAATCGGCTAAGGCACCAGCCACGTCCACCTAAGGTGGCGAGTTTGAATCCCCATCCCGGACCTGCCAAACAACAATGATGGCTGCAACCAAAAAATGGCCGGGCGTTGTGGCGGGCGCCTGTGGTCCCAGCTACTTGGGAGGCGGAGGCAGGAGACTCGCTTGAGCCCAGGAGTTGGAGGTTGCTATGAGCTGTG
>CAUYQV010144963.1:0-17132 GCA_963574575.1 Galagoides demidoff | reverse complement strand
CCTCAAGCTATCCCCCTGGGTAGAGTGCCATGGCATCACAGCTCATAGCAACCTCCAACTCCTGGGCTCAAGTGAGTCTCCTGCCTCCACCTCCCAAGTAGCTGGGACCACAGGTGCCCACTACAACGCCCGGCCATTTTTTTTGGTTGCAGCCATCATTGTTGTTTGGCGGGCCGGGCTGGGGATACGAACCCGCCACCTTAGATGTACGTGGCTGGCGCATTAGCCAATTGAGCCACAGGCACCGAGCCTTTGGCGACAGTTGTAACTTTACTCACAACACCAATGTATGTAGGTAATTCAGAATGTTTAAATTTTGAATTTAATCCTGGTTTTTAACACAAACCAAAATTTGTGCTGACCCTTTTTCTATGGCAAACTAATTTTTATTTATTTATTTTTTTTTTTGAGACAGACCCTCAAGCTGTCACCCTGGGTAGAGTGCTATGGCATCACAGCTCCTAGCAACCTCCAACTCCTGGGCTTAAGTGATTCTCCTGCCTCTGCCTCTCAAGTAGCTGGGATTACAGGCACCTGCCACAACGCCCAGCTATTTTTTGGTTGCAGCCGTCATTGTTGTTTGGCGGGCTGGGACTGGATTTGAACCCCCCAGCTCAAGGTGTATGTGGCTGACGCCTTAGCCGCTTGAGCCACAGGTGCCAAGCCAACAAACTAACTTTTAAAGACTCTGAATCATACTGAAATTCTTCTTTATCTTGTAATTGAGGCCCCTTTCTTCTTTTTTTGTAACCATGGTAAAATAAGAGACTATTATATAAATATACTTTTCAGTGTTCCCATACAAGAAACACAATTTAATGACCTTTCTTTTCTTTTAGCCATTCCTGACTTTATTTGAACTTGATAGTCCTAGAATGTGTATGCAATGACCAAATGAATTTTTGATCAATTAATCTTTTTTTTTTGAGACAAGGTCTTGCTTTGTTGCCCAGGTTGGAGTTCAGTGTCATCCTTATAGCTCATTATAACCTCATTTCTCTTGGGATCCACTGATCCTCCTGCATTAGCCTCCCAAGTAGCAGGGACTTCAGGCACGTGCCAGTGTATCCAGCCTAATTGATCTTTAAAATGTTGTAAGGAAGGGAAAAACAAAGAGAGTGGAATGTGGGATAAAGAAAGAGGGAGCCAGCTTCAGACTGGTAGACAAAGAAATTGTCATAGTAAAGACTAATTGTATCTCCTTTTCAAGGACAGGGAAGAAAGCATAGCTGTAGAAAACCCATTTTGAAAAGATTGCACCTGGTTTAGATAATACTCAGGCCCTTGAAATATTTTTAGCACTACAATTAAAAAGGTAACACTTATTAATCCCTGGAGTATAAAAGACAGAAAAGTACTTCCTACATTAAACAAATGACCTTGTAATAAATGAACATGACAATTTCCTCATGAAAGTTTCTCTCCATTTTTTCTAGTCTACCCATCAAATGAATAATCCTGTTCATAGCAAAAGTTTTCCAATGCAAACTAGGCACAGTAGTGCACACCTGTAGTCCCAGCTACTCTAGAGGCTGAGGTAGGAAGATGGCTTGAACTCAGGAATTTGAGGCTGCAGTGTGCTATGAGTGTGCCCGTGGATGGACACTGCTCTCCAGCCTGGGCAATATAGTGGGACCCCTTGCCTAAGGGAAAAAAGAAAAAGAAAAGATTTCTCCAAAATGTCTTTGTGATTGCAAGTTGTCCCTGATAAAAGATGCAAATTGGGCCAGTTAGAGAGAGAGAAGCTATACAAGAATCAGGTGTCTGGCCTGGAGGAGATAGAGTTTTGGATTAAGGAGACCCCATGAGGATGCCAGGATCCCTAAGGATGGTGCTTATGAAATTTGTGTCCTGCAAGTTGGCCTAAAGTTAACTGTCACTGAGTAGGAGTTCAGAAGACCTCTTGGTTCTGGATAGACAAAAGAAAACCAATTAGTCTTCAAGGACACAAAGACCAGATTGAGGAAGAGGTCCTTGTAAGGTTTTAAAATGGTAACCCAAAGCAAAGTTTACCCACAGGATGCCATCTGAAGAGAACTTCGGACCTCCTCAGCCCCCAGGGCCAGCTTGAGGAAGAACTTGCTGGGTCTTTGTCTTCTTCCTACAGATGTTTCTTATAGACAAACAGTCAAGGTCCTAGAAAGCAGACAGCCATCAAAGCAGGTGTTAGAAACTAGAAAGCAAGTTCCCTGAGGAATAATATAAAACTGTTCTGGGAGGCCTCTGTAAATAGAGTTCCCTGTTGTGACAGAACATTCTCTCCTCTCTAAAGCAACTGTGTTTCTCTGCAATAAATAGTTTTCTCGTTTTAGAAGTTACTTGGTTTTCTATAAACGTACAGTCTCTCAACCCTCCTTACTACATAGTCAAAACCATCAAATAACAATCTACATTCTCTCCCTAGAAATCAGAGGTGGTGGCTCATGCTTGTAATCCTAGCACTCTGGGAGGCTGAGATGGGTGGATTGCTTGAACTCATCAGTTCAAGACCAGACTGAGCAAGAACCAGACCCCATGTCTGTTCAAAAGAGAAAATTACAGGTGGGGCATCTGTAGTCCCAGGTACCCAGGAGGCTGAGGCAAGAGGATTGCCTGAACCCAAGAAATTGAGGTTGCTGTGAGGTATGATGATGCTGTGGCACTCTACCCAGGGTGAAAGAGTAAGATTCTTTCTTAAAAAAAAAAAAAAATATATATATATATATATATAAGTATATATATGTATATATATGTATATATATGTATATATATATGGAAACAATCATACTTGCATTAAAAATTTGAGATCTGAATATATGTGCTTTCAAGTGTTGAGGAGAAAGCAGATCTTGTTTTGTCACCCATTTAAATAAATGTTTGAGGTTCTAGTTAAACACAATGAATCAAACACACTTTTTTCTCTCCTCTCCCTCCCAACTTTCTACTTTACTTTTTTTCCAAAGTAAAAAAAAAAAAAAAAGCATAAATCCCAGGGATGATTAAAAGGGCAGAGAGTAGGATACAACGAGCTGCTAACAAGCTTTTGGAAGGTAGGAATGAGCCAGAGGAGAGGTAACTGCCTTAGCAGAGCTCTAAATGCCTAAGCTCGGTGTCTGCAGACAGAGCTAGGAGAGGGGAGCCAGTGCACCCCACAAACTGCAGAAGACTCAGGACTTGGACACTAAAACTTAAAGAAGAAAGTGGAGCTAAGTCATGCAGTTAAAACTGGGCAGTTAGTTAGAAGCCACCCACGTGAAGTTCCTCCTCCTCCATGCCTCTTCTGTCACTGCCTGAAGAAATCCAACTCAAGAGCTTTTGAGCTCACCCCAAGCACAGTGCTTTAGCTGCTTAAGTCACAGGTGCCAAACCTACATTTTTTTTTCTTAATTTCAGTTTTAAATTATTCTTAATTGACTTTTTAAACAGTGCAGTTGCACTATTTTGATAAAAAAATAATTTATGGGGCGATGCCTGTGGCTCAAAGGAGCAGGGCACTGGCCCCATATACCAGAGGTGGCGGGTTCAAACCCAGCCTCAGCCAAAAACTGCCCCCTCCCCAAAATAAATAAATAATAAAAGTTTAAAGAAATTAAGAAAAAAGAAATTATAGAAAAAGAACTTATACATGTTTATCACTTGGTTTATCAGAAAACAAGTTTTATGGATCATAATGTAGTAAACATCGAAGAATGGTGAATCATGGTATAATTATTTGGGTAAACTATGGCGGGGTGAACTGGAAAGAAGAGGATAGAGAAGCAAATTCTGTCTGCTATAACAGGAACTCAAAACATAGCTTCTAAAATGAAAAAAATTGCAATTATGACAAAGACTGCTATACCCTATATGATATCCTTTCTCTCCTTTTCTCTCTCTCTCTTTTTTTTTTGGGGGGGACTGGGCCTTGCTCTGTCACCCAGGCTAGTGTGCAAATGTGTGCTATAATCATAGCTCATTTCCATTCCAGGCAGCATAAGGAGAAAGATCATAGAGGGGCACATGGTGGTTTTCTGGGCTAGGCTTACAGGTGGGCAGTAGTACTGCTGTTCACATTTCACTGGCTGGGGGCAGTTGCTTGCCGCTCCAGGGATTGGGGGCTGGTGAGGGGAGGAGGACCGAAACAGAAATTGAGGAATGAGTTCTAGTTCTGTGTCTAGGGACAAGAGGATGTGGGTTGTGGAGGGCTGTGATTAGCCTCTAACGCAGCATGTGATTTAGGAATGTGGAGAAAACCAACTTAAGAGGTCGCTTAGAGTTGGAAGTTGCTGTCTCCAGAGAACAAGACTGGGAGATAGAGCAGACTAGGCCAGGAAACCACTGGCTTTTGTTCAAAGAAGCCTTTTAATTTTATTTTATTTTGAACACTATTTATAAATATTACCTTGCACCCCTCCCCCCCAAAAAACCCTAAACAATTAATTTTTTTTGAGACAGAGTCTTACTCTGTTGCGCCAGGCTAGAATGCCATGGCATCACAGCTCACAGCAACCTCAAACTCCTGGGCTCAAGACATCCTCTTGCCTCAGCCTCCCAAGGAGCTGGGACAACAGACACCTTCCCCAACCCCCGCTAATTTTTCTATTTTTAGTAGAGATGGGTCTCACTTTTGCTAGGCTGGTCTTGTACTCCTAAACTCAAGTGATCCACCACCCTTCACCTCCCAGAGTGCTAGCATTACAGCGTGAGCCCCCGCACCATGCCTGAAAATTAATTTATAAAAATAAAGCATCTAAGATAAATATTGTACAAGGAGAAAAAGCAAAAGAAAAGTTTCAGCTACATTTTCCTCTTGCCTGCCTCTTCCCTCAATCTCCCCAAGGGTGGGAGCCATTTCTTAACCAGTCCGGTCTTCTCTCTTCCTTTCTGGAGACCCCCGCAGGGCCGCGTGCTGGCAGACAAACGTCGAACACAATGGCATTATGCCCACTCTGCTTGCAGTGGGTTCGCTCTCTCACACAGCTCATCCTTCCCACGTGTCCAGCCCGGTGGGTCTGTGCTGTGGCATGCACCGCTTCAGTCCTGAGAGACTGGCCAAGTTCCAGGGCCCTTGTACTCGCTGCTTGATGAAGCCAAAGGAATGCCTGCAGCGGATGAGCACATTCCCATCCCGTGTGCAAACGGGAATGAAATCACCGCAGCTTCCTGTCAGGAGCAAAACGACGCGACCCCAGCCCCTGCAGGAAGACGCAGGCGGGTGAGTTAACAGACATGGCTTGCCCAGGATGCAGAGTCCTTGCATTTCACTCTATCCAGGGTCATTACCATTGGAGTATTGCTTTATCGCTTCCTTTGACTTCCACCATCAGGAGATTGCATTTGTAAGAAAAGATTTTCCAATGGCGGCATGGGCTGCAGTGGGAAGGTATGAGTTCCCTGTCTGGGATGCTGGATAACTAATTGGCAGGGATGTTGGGGAGGTGAGGAGGAGGACTCCAACCCCAAGATGCTGTGAGTCTTTGGTGCCCATTGTCCCTAGGACGACGCCAGAGGTGTGCAATCTGATGGGGATTTCGCAAGACAGCTTCTGAGGTTAGTGATGCAAGTTCATTCCAGAGAAAACCGTGGCTGGTGAGATGGACCCTAGGCTGTTGCTGCAGCTGCTGGGGCTGGAAGGGCCTGACTCACGCTTCACAGCTCCTGCCAGCATTTCAGAGGGAAGAGATGTTGTCTCTTTTTCCTCTTCCTCCGCTCATCCCCTGAAGGGAGGCGTCCGGTCTGCAGCCCTTCTCTCTTTCACTCTGCGCTACCCCCTGGGAAATCACCACCACACCCCTGGCTTGAGCTTCCACCTCTGCGATAACTCCTAACTTTGCATCTTTAGCCTTGACCTCACCCCTCAGGAATAGGCCATAGAACCAACGGTTTACAGGACATCTTCTCATGTGATCCTATGTTTCAAACACCATGTGTCCCAAACTGGGATGTTTTCTCCTGCCTTCAAATCTGACATCTCTTACTGAGCCAGCATCCTCATACAGAAACCTTCCTCCTGCTCCCTCTGAAGTCCACTTCTACATGTGCCCGCACACCCCATGGCACATCTTTCTCATTCCAGCTCTGTTACCATGGATTCTTTTACCCATCTCTTGAGCTTTCGAGCCTGGCCTGGGGTCCGGTCCCTCTGCCCCAGCCTCCCTCTTCCTTAACCAGTATACCCCACACTGCTGCCAGAGGGAGGATACGTCAACCCAGGTGGGACTCCACCTCTGCCAAGTGGTCACTTCCCTCCTAATAAACAAGCACAAACCATAAAAAAGACCAGCAACACCAACTGTTGGCAAAGTTGGCAAAGGCACAGCACCTGGAATGTTGGTTAAGTGGGTAAAACGACTTTGGGAAACTAGTAGTATTAAACCAAGTAGATAAAAGCATACCCCATCACCCAGCAGAGCTGCTCCTAGATTTGTATCAAGCATTTATACCCCATATAAGCACAAAAGGCATGCACAGGGAGGGTTACAGCCCCAACAGGAAACTACACAATGCTCATGGACAATCACAGCGCCTCCACATGATGAGATATTATACAGCAATGAGAAAGGACAAACAGCATTTACATATAGCAACACAGGTGAGTCTTGCAAACATGTTGAGTGAAAGAAGCCACACTCAAGGAATTAGGGAAAGCTGAGGCCAGATGCTATGGCTCACACCTGTAATCCTTGCACTCTGGGAGGCTGAGGCAGGCAGATCCCTTGAGCTTAGGAGTTCCAGATCAGACTGAGCAAGAATGAGATCCCCTCTCTACTAAAAATAGAAAAAACTAGTTGGGCCTGGGGGTGGGTACCTATAGTCCTAGCTTCTTAGAAAGATGAGGCAGGAGGATTGCTTGACCCCAGGAATTTGAAGTTACAGTGAGTGAGACTGAGGCCATGGCACGTTAGGCTGGGACAACAGAGTGAGTCTCTGTCTCAAAGGAAAAAAAAAAAGAAATTAGGAAAAATTTATTTATGGTATTAGGATAGTCATTTCTCTGGTGTGTAGGTAGATCCTGAAAGTGGGCCAAAGTGGATCTCTGGAGTTTAAGTAATAATTTTAAAGAAAACCTGGGTGCTATTTACATAGGTGTCATCATTTTCTGAAGAGTTTTACACTTTCCTGTGTGTATATTTCAATTATAAGTTTACTAAAGCACACCTACTCACATATACACACCTAAGTAAGATCACTTCCTGGACCTTCCGTGGTTCCTCATAGCCAGAGGAGAAAGTTTCAGGCCCTAGGAGAATTCTGGAAGTTCTCCTTAGGGCAGCCCCATGTACCAGGCCACCCCTTCGTGCCTGGGGCCTGTGTGCCTCCCATCAGGCCACTTCCCCTTCTTCTTACAGGTCTCTGTGTTGTCCTTTCAACCTGGAATTCCACTCTCCATCTGGCTGTTTGAAGATGCCACCTCCTCTGGGAAGCCTCTCCTGATTTCTTCCAGTGGTTCTCAACCTTCCTAATACTGTGACCTTTTAATACAGTTCCTCATGTTGTGGTGACCTCTAACCATAAAATTATTCTCATTGTGAACTATAGGTCATGGCATTAGAAAGATTGAGAGCCACTGTAACTTAGACCACACAAATCTCTCCCAGTGTTGCGTTTCCAGGGTATGCCGCTTTCCCTCTGTCCGGCTCTGAGCTCTTTCTGCTTGCATATGTTCCCAGATAAACCTCCAGTCTTGGGAACAAGTGGTAGGAATGGTGTCTCATTTATCTTTGTAGAACCTCCTGGGGCTGTTAGTGTGCCTGGTACAGCACTTGAACTAAGGAATGTTTGACAAATGATTGAACTGTGCTCTGGGTTAAGCCGTAGTCCATATTGCCAGAAAGCCAAGACAGCCAGCTTGCCTGTAAATGAGCTCTTGCCAAGGGCCAAGTCCTTTTGGAAGTAAACACATCTTGCAGCCTTTTATTGACTGCTGAGGGCCAGGTAAATGTAAATGTGTTGTGCAGCATTGTGGGCGTGTCCAATTAGACTCCGTGAGACAGAGCAGCCCCACGAACATGAATAAGCCGTGCAAATATGTGGTTAATGACCATGTCGCTCTGTGTCTATTCTTAATCCCAGATAATTAGCAGATAGATAATTGGTGGAAGTACAGGCAGTGCTGATGGATGGCTCAGCACTTGGGTGAAGCTAATGATCCTTTATGGATTAAGACCCACCCTCTGTAAGTGTTGATGGCTCCTATTTGAAATGCTCCTTTTGAAAGGGCCTCAAATAGATCCAAGAAGAGGTGTCAGGAACTCCAGCGCCAGGCATCAGCATCAGGACTAATTCCCTGGGCTGCTTCCATGAAAGGTGGGCGGACAGGTCCCGCTGCTGGCAGCCTTGTGCAGGCAGCCAGAGCCCTGAACTGCTCCTGACTTGCTGGGTAATCCCCAGTAGGTCCTTTTTCTTGTCTTGGTTTCATCATTTGTCTAATGGCAAAGGGGATGTGGGGAGGGCTGGGGTGGACATGCCAATTTGAGAGCCCACTATAGACAGGGCTTTCCTCAACTGCCCCCTCTTGACTACATCGGAGGTGTGTCATTTGGTGTAATTGAAATCATTTGGGTGGTTTAGCTGGCCTGGAAGTAGGGTGCTCTGGAGGGGACCTTCTGGGGTGAAAGCAGACACCTGAGATGTGAGCTGGCAGTACCCTACGTGACCTGAGGCGGGGCCAGCCAGTTGCCCACCATGATGCGTGCACTACGTGCATCTGGTGACAACACTGAGTCATCACTGGGGAGTAGCTGCTCGGCTATCACCTCTGTTTCCTGGGGCCCTGGCACTGAGCCTTGGAGAGGGTCTTGGCAATGCAAGGGGAGCATAAGCACCGTGTGTCACGTCTAGGCCTGGTCCTGAAGGAGAGGAGCGCCTTCATGTTCTCTTTCCCCTTTGCTGTCTGTATTTATAGCGAGATGGGAACCGAGGGCCTAGTGGAGCCCTGAGATGGCAGGAACCTGAGGTCTCTGAACTGTCACCTAGGTCAAAGTCACCAGTGACAGACTGCGAATGGGAAATAAAATCCTAGTGTGTCGAAAGTTTGAAATACTAAGATTTATTTGCTATAGAAGTTAACTAGGCCGGGGACAGTGGCTCACGCCTGTAATCCTAGCACTCTGGGAGCCTGAGGTAGGTGGATAGATTGAGCTTATCACTTCAAGACCAGACTGAGCAGGAGCAAGACCCCCTCTCTACTAAAAATAGAAAAACTAGCTGGGTGTTATGGTGGGTGCCTGTAGGCCCAGCTACTTGGGAGGGTGAAGCAAGAGGATTTCTTGATCCCAAATGTTTGAGGTTGCTGTGAGCTATGACGCCATAGCACCAAGGGCAACAAAGTGAAACTCAGTCTTAAAAAAAAAAAGAAGTTAACTAGATACCTGACTAGAACAACAACTAGGTCTACTAAACCAACTAGGTAATTGGTTTATTTCCATGACGTTGATACTGAGAACTGGAAAGGGAAATTGAATTACAATCAACAAATATTAACGAAGTACCTACTCTGTGTCAGGTACCTGCAGTATGATGTAGAATGGCTGACTTGAGACAATGTGAGCCTATGTAAACACAAAGAAAAATACCAAGTTAATACTAGTATCGGTATCGCCTGCAAATATGGGAAAAACTATGAATGACTGACAGTGGTCAACCCTGATATAGATCAGAGTATGCCAGTGCTGATATACTCAACACAGCTGATGCTTGATAAGTTGACTTTCTTTTTTATTTTTTGAGACAGAGTTTCAGTTTTGTCGCCCTCGGTAGAGTGCTGTAGCATCATAGCTCACAGCAACTTCCAACTCTTGGGCTTAAGTGATTCTCTTGCCTCAGCCTCATGAGCACAGGTGCCCACGACAATTTCCAGCTTTTTTGTTGTAGTTGTCACTGCTGTTTTAGCTGGCCAGAGCCAGTGCCCTATCCACTGAGCTACAGGTGCTGCCGGTAAGTTGACTTTTATACACTAGGAAACTCTTATATGCCAGCCCCCCATTAGGCAGTAGGGATTCAAGGTGAGTAAGGCACTGCCCATTCTCAAGGTGCTGATAACCTAGAGCAGTGCTTCTCTGTGAGCAGTGATTTTAACCCTTGGTGGACATTTGGCAATGTCAGGACACACTTTCAGTGTCACAGCTGGAGGGGCTGGACATTAGCACTTACTGAGTAGAGGTGATAGATGCTGCCAAGTGTCTCTCCAAGGCATAGGATGGTCTCCTAGAAAAAGGAATTATCTGGCCCCAAATCTCAATAGTGCTAATTTGAAAAACTCTGGTCTAATGGGTTTCTTTTTTATTTTTTTTATTGAATGGTAACTATGTACATTAATGCACTTCTAGGGTACAGTGTGGGGTTTTCACATGCAATCCGAAATACTTCCATCAAACTGATCAACACAGCCTGGAGCCCCTAAGAGGTATCAGTTGGTCCTCAGAAACCCATTAGACCCTTTATGATCAGTTCTAATGGGTTTCTGAGGACCGACTGATACCTCCTAGGGGCTCCAAACTTACAGGGAAGACAAACACCGGGGCAATGCCATCATGGGTTAAGGAAAGAGCCATTTTTTCTGGGGCTCTTCTGAAAAGGCCTTGTGGATGGTGGGATGTACATACATGGGCTACACAGATAGGACTGTCCCATGGTCACATAGGGAAATAGGCACCCCAGAGTACTCCTGAACAATCACCAAAGCTGAAATTGATTTGACACAAATTTCAGCTGTGAATTCTGGCTAGGCAAGGACTGACTGGGTGAGCCTGGAATAATGGTTGTGATTGCACTTTGTAAAGAGTAAAATTTGGGCTGGTAACAACAATTATTATAAAGAGTTATTAGAAGTAATTGATAGATGGAGGAGCAAGACGTCTGAATAGAAACCTCAGCTATTGCCTCTCCACTCAAACACCAAATTCAACAACTATCCATGCAAACAAGCACCTTCAGAAGAAGGGAAGAGACAACCCACAGAATGGGAGAAAATATTTGCAAACTATGCATCTGACAAGGAAAATAGGAAATATAAGGAGCTTTAACAACTCAATAGGAAAAAAACCAACTAATCCTACTCAAAAATGGGCAAAAGATCTGAACACCCATATCTCAAAAGAAGACATACAAATGGCCAACAGGTATATGGAAAAGTGCTCAACATTAGACATTAGAGAAATACAAATCAAACCTACAATGTTGGTGAGAACTAGTAAGGACGTGGAGAAAGAGGAACACCTGTACGCTGTTGGTAGAAATGTAATTTAGTGCAACACCTATGAAGAACAATATGGAGGTTCCTCAATAACCTAAAAATAGAACCACATATGACCCAGCAATCCCCTTGATTGAGAGGAAACCAGCAAAGGAAGAGAATCAGTATATCAAAAAGGTACCTGCGCTCCCGTGTTTATTGCAACACTATTCACAATAGCCAAGACTTGGAATCAAGCTAAGTGTCCATCAGTGGATGATGGATAAAAAACTTGTGCTACATATACTCAATGGAATAGTGTATAGCCATAAAAATAATGAAATCCCTTTGCAACCACATGGATTGAACTGGAGAACATTATGCTAACTGAAGTAAGCCAAGCACAGAGAGACAAATCTCTCATGTTCTCACTCATATGTGGAGCTAAATATTAAAAACAATTAATCTTGGGCAGGTATAGTGGCTCATACCTGTAATTCTAGTATTCTGAAAGATGAAAGTAAGAGAATCCCTTGAGGTCAGGACTTTGAGACCAGTCTGAGCATCACATGGTGGTATGTGCCTGTAGCCCCAGCTACTAGGAGGCTGAGGCAGGAGGACTGCTTGAACCCAGAAGTCTGGGCTATGGCAGAGGCTGTGGCACTCTAGCCCAGGAAATAGAGCAAGATTCTGTCTCAAGCAGGCAAAAAAATGATTGATCCCATGGAGACAGAGAATAGAACGATGGTTGCAAGAGGCTGGGAAGGGTAATGGGCAGGGTGGGAGATAAAGTGGGTGTTGGTTACTGGGTGCAAAACTTGGTAGGATGAACAATATTTGATAGCCCAAGAAAGTGACTATTATCAGAAAGTTATGGTATACTTTTAAATAATTTTTTTTGAGACGGAATCTTACTCTGTTGCCCTGGGTAGGGTGCCATGGCATCATAGCTCTCAGCAACCTCAAACTTGTGGGCTTGAGCAATCCTCTTGCCTCAGCCTCCCCAGTAGATGGGACTAGAGACACTCACCACAACACCCGGCTAGTTTTTCTATTTTTAGTAGAGATAATGTTGTGCTGTAGCTCAGGCTGGTCTCAAACTCCTGAGCTCAAGTGATCCACCTGCCTCGGGCTCCTAGAGTGCTGAATTATAGGCATGAGCCACTGTGCTCAGCCTAAAATAATTAAAAGGAATGCAATAGGAATGTCCCTAACACAAAGAAATGATAAATGCCCATGAGGTGCATGGATACCTCAAGTACCCCGTTTTGATTAGTTCTCATTATATGCCTGTATCAAAGTATCACATGTACCCTATAAAGATATATAGCTAGTACATATATATAACAATTAAAAAACAAAACAACAAAAAGAGTTATGGTTTAGAGTCAGAACTTTTAATCTTTTTTTTTGAGACAGAGCCTCAAACTGTCACCCTGGGTAGAGTACCATGGCATCACAGCTCACAGCAACCTCTAATGCTTGGGCTCAAGCAATTCTCCTGCCACTGCCTCCCAAGTAGTTGGGACTACAGTGCCTGCCACAATGCCCAGCTATTTTTTGGTTGCAGCCGTCATTGTTGTTTGGTGGGCCCGGGCTGGATTCGAACCCGCCAGCTCAGGTGTATGTGGCTGGTGCCTTAGCCACTTGAGCCACAGGCTGAGCCAGAACTTTCGACCTTTTAAACTCCCTGAATAACTTGTTGGCGGGGGGCAGAATTTGTGGCCTTAAGGCCACATGTGGTATTCTAGGTCCTTAAGTGCAGCCTTCGGACTAAATCCACATTTTGCAGAACAAATCCTTTTATTAAAAGGGGTGCAGCAGAGACAGATGAAGCTTTTCTTGTCTCCTTTGATACAGGAGAAGGAAGAACAGGTTCCCCACCTTCTAGCCCTGAAGTTTTGTACCCTGGTAGTGCAGGAGAGTTCTGCAACTCTCACCTGTATCATTTGACAAGCCATCATGCTCAAGAGGATGCTCTGGCATGGAATCAAGTGTAGAGGAAAGAGCACAGGAGGCCGAGTGCGAGACCTGATTACATTAGGCATTGAGGTCAAACCTCTCTGACTTCATCTAGTAAGATGTCTAGTTTTCACAAAACAAAGGTTTTGTTGAAGCATATCATCTTGTGAGAGACAGAGTAGATACAACATATAGGGTGGCCATAAATTTTAAATTGCACACGAACTTTATGGCCTTCCTGTACATCATCATCACAACCACCACCTCCATTGTCATCATTATCTGAGTATTGTTGAAACTTTAGTGACCCAAACATCACCATAGACCCTCCCCCTTGGGTTCCTCTTTGTTGCTTCCTAATTCCTCCTTGTCTGACATAACCACCAGTCAGGATTTTGTGCTAATCATCCCCAAACATTTCTTTGTAATTATACCATGGCAGTATATGGAAGACTGATGTTCAGTGAGCTGTTCATGTACCGTATAGCATTTCCTGCTGCTTACAGCTAGTGTAACACCAGTTCTGATTGGTGGAGTGCAGAACGTCCGCTCTGATCAGTTGGTGCTTGCACTGAACTAGTCAGAGAATATTTCTAATATCACTCCTAGAGGTATGACTCCCTAAGCCAGAAAGATAGCATTCAGTTCCATCATTTGGCACTTCTAATGCTCTTATGGCATGTATTCATCAGTCACTTTCTTTTTAAAGTTCAACATTTATTTTCAAGACTCACATGTACTTGTAAGAAGTAATACAGAGAGATTCTATGTACCCTATACCTAGTTTTTCCTAATGGTAATATCTTCTAAAACAGCAGTATAATAGCACAACCAGGACAGTGACATTTACAGAGTCAAGATCAGAACATTTTAATTGTCACAAGGATACCTCATATTGCACTTCCATATTCAAACCTACTTTCCTCCCACCTCCACCCCTTCCTCAACCCATGGCAATCACTAAGTTGTTCTTTTCTGTAATTTTTTCATTTTATGAATGCTGTACAAATGGAATCATACAGCATGTCGCCTATTGGAGATTTATGGCTGAGTCCGTAAATCAGATCCTAGTTCAGATCTATGGTTGAGTATAGGGTGAGAGCATGGGCAGGAGTCTCCAGTGGTCTTGGGACCGGGGAAGGTTTACATCATTTTCATTGTTGTTCTTTACAGACTTTTTTCACTTCTTTTACAAGAACCTCACTTCCATTTGAACCCATCTGTTCTGAAGGTCTCTTAGCAATCGGGGATAAAAAGCAAGGAGTAGGTGAGCCCAATATTGCCTCAGGTGGGCTACACCCTTCCATGGTCATTCATTCACCTTCCAGGGCCTTCCTCTGGGGAGTCCCCATCTGCCCTGACCCTTTGTAGAGCACCCAGAATTCCAGGCCCAGGGCTAATCCTCTGCCCCTGGGGAACACTCCCCTTTCATATCTTCTCAGCAATAACCCCATGGGCTCTGGAACCCTTCCTCCTGACCTTCCCTGGTTCCGAGACTTCAATCTGTAGCTCAGCTCACCTGGACTCAGACTCTTGTCCTGAAGTTGGTCTCTGGCAGACACTGGCTGAGGGATTCCCACTCTGCTGGGGCTGGCATGGGAGACTCCTGGTCAGGCACAGAGACCACCCCTGCATCTATCGCTCTGCCTGTCAGTGGTCAGAGCAGGGTAGAAAGGAGGTTAGAGACCCAGGGGCTCCTGGAGCCCTGCAGCCCTGCCATGCCCCAGAGGGAACAGTGAGAGGCCCAAGGTCATAATGAGAGTGGGAACTTGAACCTGATCCTGCCTTTCCTGTCCTCCATGTTCCCCTGGAAACTAACCACACCATGCTGTTGTGACCAGGCTGCTGTTCTCTGTATTGTGATCCATCCTCTCAATACAAACAAGGAATAAACTATCAGAATGATTATTTTTTACGTTAGTCGTTCTCACTTTTTTTGTCCAGCATAATTCTCTGGAGATTATAGACAATTGTTGTGTATATCAATAATTCATTCCTTTTCATTGCTGAGTAGTATTCCATGGCATGGATGTACCACAATTTAATCATTTGCCTGTTGAAGAACATCACAGTCTTTTTTTTTCTATTACTATATAAATATAGCTGCTATTCATATACATGTTTTACTTTGAATATAAGCCTTCATTTCACTGGGATAAATACCCATGTGTAAAATTTGTGAGCAGTATGGTTGTTGCATGTTTAGCTTTTTTTTTTTTTTGAGACAGAATCTTATTATGTTGCCCTCAGTAGAGTGCTGTGGCATCACAGCTCACAGCAACCTCAAACTGTTGGGCTTAAGTGATTCTCTTGCCTCAGCCTCCCAAGTTGCTGGGACTATACGTGCCTGCCACAACCCTAGCTATTTTCTTGTTGTAGTTGTCATTGTTGTTTAGCTGGTCCGGTCTAGGTTTGAACCTGCCAGCCTTGGTGCATGTGGCTGGCGTCATAACCACAGTCCGGTGCCGAGCTGCATGGTTAGCTTTTTAAGAAACTCCCAACCAGGGACAGAAAAAAAAAAAAAAGAATAAGAGAAAAAGAAACTGCCAACCTGTTTACCAGATTGGTTGTACCATTTTACAGTCCCACCAGCAATGTATGAGTGATCCAGTTTGTCTGATTCTTTGCCAGCATTTGGTGGTGTCACTATTTTTTGTTAGTCATTCTGATTACGTTAGTGATCTCTCATTGTAGTTTTAATTTGCATCTCCCTAAAGCTTAATGATGTTGAACATCATTTCATGTGCTTACTTTCCACTGATATATCCTCTCTGGTGAAATATCTCTTCATGTTTTTTGCCCATTTTTTACTTGGATTGTTTGTTTTCCTACTGCTGAGTTTTGAGAGGTGTGTATGTATTCTAGATGTGAAGATTTTGTCAAATATGTGGCTTGCAAAAATTTTCTCTTGTTCTGTAGTTTGCCTTTTTTCTTTTCTTTTCTTTTCTTTTCTTCTTTGACAGCCTCAAGCTGTCCCCCTGGGTAGAGTGCCATGGCATCACAGCTCACAGCAACCTCCAACTCCAGGGCTTAAGCAATTCTCTTGCCTCAGCCTCCTAAGTAGCTGGGACTACAGGTGTCCACCACAACGCCCAGCTATTTTTTGGCTGTAGTTGTCATTGATGTTTGGCATGTCCAGGCTGGATTCGAACCCACCAGCTCTGGTATATGTGACTGGTGCCTTAGCCGTTTGAGCTACAGGCACCGAGACTACATTTTACATTTCAACACATGACCCATTTTATGTTAATTTTTGTATAAAGTGTGAGACTTAGGTCAAGGGCTTTTGTTTGTTGGGGTATTTTTTTTTGCCTATTGTTATTCAATTGTTAAGCAAGACTTGTTGAAAATGCTACCTTTCCTCTATTGAAATGATTTGGCATCTTCAAAAATGAAAACTCAGTTGAGTATACAGGATGTCCCAAAAGTTGTCCCTAAAGTTGCCATACATGGGGAAAATAGGAAATTGTAGCTAAATGTACCTGTATTTACAAAATATTCAGCCATCTCCTTTAAAATTTTATAATGAATGTTTCCTATTTTCCCTATGTATGGCAACTTTAGGAACAACTTTTGGGACACCATGTATTTATGTGGTTGATTTGGGGTTCTCTAGTCTGTTTCAGTGACCCACATTTTTGTCCAATACCACATAGTCTTGGTTACTGTAGCTCTAAAACAATTCTTGAAATCAGGTAGATGATTCCTTTTCATTCTTATTTCAACATTACTTTAACTATTCCATTCCCATTGCCTTTACATAAATTTTATAATTATCTTGTCTATATTGACCAAAGGTCTTGCTGGGATTTTGGTAGAAATTGTGTTAAACCTGTAAATCAATTTGGGGAGAACTGATATCTTTAGGTGTTGAGTCTTCCATCATGAAAATGACATATCTTTCTACATATTTAGATTTCCTTTGATTTCTTTCTTCATCATTTCATAGTTTTCATCATATACATCCTGTATATGTTTTGTTAGCTTTATATCTAAGGGTTTGAGTAATTATAAATGGTATTATATTTTTAATTTTGAT
>CAUYQV010144960.1:0-48444 GCA_963574575.1 Galagoides demidoff | reverse complement strand
GGATCCTGGGTTGAAAGTTATTTTGTTTCAGGAGATCAGAAGTTGATGACCACCCTCTTCTAGCTGAAAGATTTCTGCACAGAGATTTGCAGTCATTCTAATACTCTTCCCCTTGTAGGTTATGGTTTTCTTACATATGGCTGCTTTCAGAATTTTCTCCTTCATATTAACTTTAGTGAAGTTAATTATGATGTACCTGGGGGATGTCTCATTCAGGTTGAGTTGTGCTGAGGTTCTGAAACTGTCTGCTATCTGCATTTCAGAATCTCTTGGCATGTCTGGGAGGTTCTCTTTCATAATCTGATGAAGAAGAGCCTCTGTGCTTTGCAAAGCAACTTTATCGTCTTCAGGGATTCCTATATGGTGAATAGTAGTTTTCTTCCAATTATCCCAGAGCTCTCTGAGAGAATGATCTGTTTTTCTTCTCCATTTCTCTTCCTCTTTGAGAGTTTCAGAGCATTCAAAAGCTTTGCCTTCAATGTCAGAAATCCTTTTTTCTGCTTGCTCTCTTCTATTACAGGGCTACAAATTCTTGTCTCACTGTGTCAAAATCTTTGGTGATTTTGTGTTTGAATTCATTGAATTCTTGTCACAACTTTTGAAATGCTTGAATTTCTAATTCCAACTTGGCCTCTATTCTATTAATCTAATTTGCAATCCAAATTCTGAATTCAATTTCTGACAGCTCAGTCATCTGTTTATGAATGGGATCTTCAGCTGTGTTTGCCCTATCCTTCCTTGGTGGGTGGGGGTGATCTACTCTGGTTATTCATGTTATTGGAGTTTTGCTGCCGATTCTGCCCCATGCTTATTTTACACCATTTGGCTAGATGAGCAGATAAGGTTAAGTTGGGTTGGGTGGCTCCAGGAGTAGTGACTAACCAACCCATTGCCCAAAAGCTGGGACTGGTGTCTGTACCTTTCCCCTAGAGCTTTGCAAAGGACCTGTACAATGCTACAGCCTGAGAAACTAGGGGCCGGCTTGGTGTGGTGGGGCTAAATGGCTCTGTCTTGTTTCAAGCTAGTCTCTGTCCTATCCTAATGAATCAGTTACTCTGGGTTGAAGTCTCAGCTGTGAAGAAATACCAGCAATTAAATCACCCCACCCCCCACAGGCAACAATTGGAAAAGGAAATCAAACCTTCCCACGACCACACACCCAGGGTACAACTTTGGATAGTCCTCAAGTGATTGGCTCATTTCAAGAGGTCCAAATCCATTGTCCCAGTCAGCACTGGTCTCAGGTGGGATAGTTCAAAATATCTCTGGCAACTAGATAGCAGGGGTCTGCTGGCAGCTCAAGTATGACTTGCTTCAGTGCTCCGTGAGGTCAGAAGGACCCACCCAGCAAATAAATTAGTCTGGGAAGAGTGATGCCTCCTTCCCCACCTTGCACCTCTGTCACACCCAGTCACTGGTAACCCCACAGGGCTGTGACACAGTTCCTTCCAATGAACAGATGCTCCAGGGGTTTGTGCCTGTGTGAGTCACAGGGAGATCTATGTCTTGTCAACCAGGCTGCCTCTCTCTGCCACTATCCAGCAGGGGGATGTGAGGCCTCCCAACCTCAGGTGCTTAAAGGAGGCTGGGCTGGTTCACTGAGTTCCAGCCCTATCCCTGATTGATCTTGCTGGGAGAACAGAACAACTCTGCAGAATTTGCTTCTGTCCCAGCTATATTCCCCTGTGGATCAGATGCTGTTTGAGTTCACAGAAACTGCGACTCAGCCCTGGTCTTTGCTCCTGCCTCGTCTTGGCTGCAGTTTGTGTTGGGGCAGATGCAGTTAGAGTTCACACTCAGCTGTCAGCTCCAGCCTCGGCCTGCCTTCCTTTGTCCTAGCTATGATCCCCTGAGGGCCAGGTGTGTCTTGGGCTCAGTAAAGCAGTCCTCTGGCCCAGCCCCACCCTTTGAGTCTGCCGTCTCTAGGTGCACCTATTCTAGTCCCTGTGCTCCGCCCAGGCAGTACTGCTTCAGGCATACCCTTTACTCACAGGGCCTGCGTTTCTGCCCCAGATCTGTTCTGCCAGTGGCTGACACCAGAGAAGATGCCCGGTTTCCTCTGGTTGCCCAGGGGAGTATCTGTCCAGAATATCTCCAGGGGTGTGAGTCCTATTGTTCCCACCACTGAGGCTGCTGCTCTGTGCCTTGGGGCACCGCTGCTGCCAGGCATAAAACTGTATATATTCTCTACCTGCAATTCTGAACTCGCAGCACTCTGTCAGTTAACCGTCTTCTTACTCCCATGCCACAGAATCAGCACAGACCAGCACAGCCCTTGCCCTGTCCATACCTCTCAAGAAAATGCCCAAGAATCTGGACTCCATGGGGGATAAGCTTACAGACCTCAGGGTTAGAGTGGAGGAGAGTGCTGGGAGTTCAGAATTGCGGGTAGAGAATATATACAGTTTTATGCCTGGCAGGAGAGTGCCATGGCACCTTAGTAGGGGAAGAAGGTCTGGTTGTTAGAGAGCCTCTCCTGTGGAATAAAATGGGAGGACATCTGAACTCTGCTCACTTGTTTGTATGACGTATAATGCCAACACTTCTCATGGGGGAGGGGACTCCTGTCTGTTTGGCAATGGATTTTGTACCTTTTTTTGTATCTTTGGGGTCTCAGCTTGCCTCAGAAGGGTTGATGTGCATTCTTCAACCTTCTCTCTTTGCTCAGCTCCAAACCGTTGGCTTACTTGCTAAACTTCTGTCCTTTAACTTTCCTTCTGGATGGGAGCCTCTGTGGAAAGCTGGCTCCAGTCAGCCATCTTGCCTCCACCCCTCAACTTAATTTTGATGAAGTTCAATTCATCTATTTTTCTTTGCATTTCTTCTGTCCTAAAAAATCTTTGCATGTTGTAAGATTACTGGACATATATCCTGGGACTACCACATCTGTAGGCCCTTGTTGCTTGACTTACACCTTTCACTTTCAATTATCTAGTCCAAGAAAGGAGGTTGCATCTTGAACAATGACCTGCCTGACAATGCTGCCCACTGAGTGAAAGGGTCAAATATCCCAGGCATACTAGAGGGACCTTAGCAACCTGGTATACTGTGGGTGCACGCTCCCAGTCCTGTGGGATCCCAGAGGGGTGCTCCTGAAGGAAGTCTTGCCTCCAGGTCAAAGTTAGGAGGTCTTTTGTGGGGTAATGTGGCAATCTGAACTGCAAACCGCCCACAAGATGTGCACTCTAAAGAAATAAAAAGGAAAAAAAATGGCTGAGAGCACTGAATTGGATTCTGTTTTTGTTGTGTCTAACGATATCCAATTGCACTTAGCCAAATTTATTGGTGGGGGTTGCAAGCATCCAAGTAAGAATAGGCAGTTAAAATAGCAGAGTTACATATAGTCATGCAGCCATCAGGTTGTCATCTGGTCCACCTCTATTCACCAAGCTCAGTGTTTCCTAACGTGCCCTACAGTGGCCTGGGTTTCTCTGACTAGAGAGCTGTTTTCAGCATCCACACTACCCTATTCAGATGGGTCAGTACCACCCCTCTAGTAGGGTATCTTGATTTTTTTTTAAGACAAAGTTTCACTTTGTCACCCTGGGTAGTGTGCCATGGTGTCATAGCTCATGGCAACCTCAGTTTCTTGGGTTTAAGCAATCCTCTTGTCTCAGCCTCCTGAGTAGCTGGGACTGCACGTGCCTGCCACAACTTCCAGCTATTCTTTTTTTTTTTTTTTAAATGGAGACAGAGTCTTGCTCTTGTTCTGGCTGCTCTCTCTTGAACTCCTGATCTCAGTCAATCCACCTGCCTCAGCCTTCCAGAGTGCTAGGAGTGCAGACATGAGCACTCCTGGCCGATATTCTTTCTTCACTTGTGAGAGTCAGCTTTCTGTTGTTCAACAGCTCTATGAGCCAGGAATTGACAGGGTGCATGGAGAGTACACCACATTGCATAAGAAGTGTCCATTACGTTTCTGAGGCAGTATAAAGGATGTTATGGATCATAATGAAGTCCCATGGAGTATCCACAAACATGATTTAAGCTCCACTAGAAGGTGGTCACTATATGCTCTGCAGACTCAGGTGACATATATTTATTCTAGGCAGCAAAATGTTGTCATACTCCTCTCACCACATGGGAAATCTTTTAACAGTCCACTCAGTTGCCATTGTACCTCACCAGATGGTTGGACTGTTGACAACAGTCTGTAAATTGAAAATGTAGCAAGACATGGTGGTATGGCCTTCATGGCCATCAGCAGTGAATGCAGTTTTGTCTGTGGTGTGGGACATCCATATTCAGTCTCAGCCACATGATGGCCGTCTATTGGCTAGATGATGGCTGCAGCCAGGATGACGGCATCTACTTTTAGTTTCTAATTAATTGAAGCCATTAATTAGTAAACCCCTCCATATGTCCACTGTGATGAGTCTCTGAATCTTGAGGCACAGGTAACCACAGAAGGAGCTAAGGCATGCTCTTGGTGCCTTCTGGTAAGTTTCATTCACGGAGCCTACTGATTCCTTAGGCTCTGGCTGGGCCTCATGTTGAATGTACTAATTCCATTTCATGACCAGGCTCTGTTAAGCTTGGCCAGATTTATTGGTAGGGTTTATAAGCATCCAAGAATGGGCAGTTCAGATAGCAGTTACATGTAGCACTCTGGCCTAAAGATGCTCAGACTTTATCAGAGCACAATAAACAGAACGAGGTGGGGGATATATCTGGTGGTTGCTTCGGTCAACTTACTAGTTCAAAACCTGACGTGTACCTCAGTGGCAATTTTCTGTTGCCACAGACTCCAATTAGCATACATGGAGGTTATGGACTGCATGGAGTTAGCAGGCTCTAAATATTTTAAAAGCAGCACATGGGCCACAGCTTGTTAAATGACTTCTCAGGCTTTCTGCTGCAAAGGGCCCTCTTCAAAGTTAGCAGCTTGTGACTGTGACTTATGGAGCCAAAAGAACACCCACATTGGGTACATGCTGTGTTCAGCACTCAAAAAGCCTTCCAGCTGTTGGCCTCCTCTCTGAGGGGTGCTGTCAAGACCAACGTTTGCTTGAGAACATCTGGAATATTTCTTTGGTTTCTTGCCCAAGTGGTCTTGACATTCAGCCTCTGGCAGTATATTCTCATTCTCCATGCCTCGAAGTCCTTTCTGACTAGCCAAACTGGGCTGGTTCATTGTAACACGTTTATCCATAGCAGGTTTTGAGTTACCATGGCAGGAGGTGTCCCACTTTCCACTCGGCATGGTGTCCATCCCAGTGGTACCCACTTTACGAGCTCTCTGGCCCTGGGAAGGATTATGTATCCAACAGTCAGGGCATTGTGTGCTATCCTGTCCTGTTTCCATTCCTTTCTGTCACAATCCATGCAGCCAACCATCTGTGGTGGGGCAGGACCTACTACCCCTCATCACTCCTCCCTGCTCACACAACATGTTGCATGTTTGGCCCATGTGCCCTCAGACTTGCATCTCCACCCTGGGCCAGGTACTGAGGAATATTGCCCTGCCTACTTCATCAATACACCATGGTTTTATCAGCCCGAGACCTGCTCACTGCACGAATTGTGAAGCATATCTGTTGTGAAATGGTTACCAAGCTGAATCTGGTGAGACAAAACACTTGCACACAGCAAATTACACAAAGCAGATGTGTTGCCTACAGACTGGTAGCAAAGGACAACAGAAGACTATGATCCATGACAAGCCAGTTTCCTAAAGTTCAGGATGGCCCAGGGCAGATGGGTGTCCCCATTGCATGTGCCATACTTGTAGCACAGTTGGGGAGGCTAGAAAACAGCCTGCTTGGATTTTATACCCAGGGTCACAGGATATGCTGGGGAAAGCCTATTTCAGGGAATGGGAAAGTAACTAGAATAACAACTGGGCAGTTCCTACTGGTCCCCTCCTCCACCTTAAAACTGCATTCCTAGCACATTCTATGGCTCTTTTTGAGAATTACAAATGCAAAAGGTTAAAATGGGTTGGTCCAAGGTCACGTGAAGAACTGCCCTGCAGAGGCAGATCAAATTACGTTTCAGTTGTATTGGGCTGAACTGTAAACTACTTACCTATGTGACAAAGATTCTCTTTGACTAGACTTTAGCCAGACTTCTCTGAGCCCTTTCTCTACTAGGCCTTAACATTTGCCCATAAAGACTCTGAAAACACAAACATTGTTTTTAACAGCTCAAGGTCACATCCTAGGATAAGCCTAGCCACCCCCCCAAACCCCTTGAAGTGCTTGTCTGAGAAAATTCAAGGTTGCTAGAATTGTTCGTTCCAGCCAACATGTCCTACGTGGACTCCCCATGTTTCAATCTACATGACAGTGAGAAACTCGCTTAGGGATAAGAGTCAGTTCACAAACCCAAGATGGATTTCACCTGGACCTACCTTTCCTTCCTCTTTTACTTGCTTGACTGCTGAGTCCCCACTTACCCTTTCCTCCTGGATTCTTCTCATCGTAATAGTACAATACTGATTAAAATCTGTCTTTTTGGGCAGCGCCTGTGGCTCAAAGAAGTAGGGTGCTGGCCCCATATGCCAGAGGTTGGCAGGTTCAAACCCAGTCCCGGCCAAAAATTGCAAAAACAAAAACGAAAAAAACCCTGTCTTTTCTATTTTAACCAGTAATATGGCCTTGTATTTGACTTACTCTGTATTTGCACAGCTCAAGGTTGAGTTCATCTATCAGATCAGAGGACTCCCTGCCCTAGCTCTCCCTTCTGATACTTCTCCCTCACCTTCTCAAAGCTGTGGTTATCTCGACCTCATCCTTTAGCTCTTTGGGCCAGACTATTGCAGTTTTAGTGATCCTACAGCTGCCTCATGATTATAGCTAGCAATTAGGTCAAAGGTGCCAAAACATTAAATTTAGTTTGTGCCTGTCTCCTCTGAATTTCATATCCTATCCAAAATCTTCCTGCTTTTTCTTCAGTTCCCAGAGTTCTTGGGTAGTTTCTGGTATTTTGCCCAGAATCTATATTTATTATCTGCACAGTGTTGGCCTAGGAGATTATACCACCATAGTTTTTGCTGTGCATTTGGTGTTTGCTTGCTTGAAATGCCAAAAACAAATCCTCTCTGCAAAATTTTTTTTTTTTTAGGTTCTTGAATATAATATTCACATTCCTCATACAGGTCTATTTCATAAATTTATTTTGTTCAATAAATGCAAATGTTCAAGCTCTCAGTGAGGTAGTATATTATAAGTTCTAGAGACCAATTGCCAAGACTTGCATATTGTCTCTGCCACTAACTTTATTATCCCTCTTACCCAAGTTTCCTAACTTCTCTGCTCAATACAGTTTCCTCAATTACATGATGCTGATAATAACAGTACTTATCTCACTGTGTTACTGTGAAGATTAAATGCAAAAATATATACAAATGAGAATAGTGCCTAAGGCACAGAAAGAGCTTGATAAATGTTAATTAACTCATATTACTGCACAAGTGTGAAATAAATGTCTCAGTCACCTTAATGTCTTCTAAGAAAAAATTACAAAATTTTAATATACGTTTGAGTATTTTCAAGCAGCAAAATTATATTAATATATCAGACAAAAATTAGGAAAGCAAGCACACAAACAGAACATCTGTAGCAGAGAGAAGAAAAAAATCAGTACATAGGCATAATATTCAACCTCACAATTATTTTTTAAAATGCCATCTAAAACATCAATGAAGTACCACTTTATAGTTATGCAATCAGAAATATTAAAATTAACAGCCAGAAATGATTAGTCTGTGGTCACATGGTACATTATACTTTATTAGTGACAGTGTGAACAATGTTTTTGGCAAAGTGTTTGCAATACATGTGAATGCCTGTTATCTTTGACCCTGGACTTCCTACAACTTAGCATTTATAGCATTTCCCCTCCTACAGTGGATACAACTAATTCCAGATCCAGTCCTTTCCAGTGTGTCCCATATCAATTCCTTGGGTATGTTCTTACATCTCAGGTATAAAGAACGAAGGGTGAGAAACCAGGGCCAAGAAGTAATGAGACAAAACAGAAAACAATGAAGGTCAGGTTAGATCATGTCAGAGCTTTTGGGAATGAGCTTGGAGACAATGTGATCTATCTAGAGATACTAACATGGACAGTACACTTATGTGTATGTTAGCTCCAGCTTTCAAGTTTCAAAGGAATTTCAACCCTTGGAACTGAAACACAGAAGACACTGAGAATTATAATCACCATCAAACTTTGGAGTTATTTTGGCGGAACAGATGAATCTATATATTAATTAGGCTCAAGGAAAAACATAAATTTGATTTAGTCTGCTGGCTCCTACAGTCTCACTCACTAATAGGTTGTTATTGATTAGATTATGAAAAGGCTGACAAGAAGCTCTGAAAATATTAGGAGACTTCAGATAAACTTGCAGCACAAGGCACCTCCTCCCAAGCTTCTGTTAAAATATTCATAAGGCTTAAAATAAAACTTAAGGTTGCAAAGACTAATTAAGAATATAGAAACATGATAATCAAACATTAAAATAAAAAATCTTTCAAGACCTGTTTCCCATCTCAGTCTATCAGGGATCTGGAGTTAGAACTAGCTTCAAATAGCTTCTGTGCCTACATAATAGCCTTCTCTGTGTTTCCACTGTTACTTGCTTTATACCTCCTTTATAACTTTTCCTTACCTGACTGATTTTATTAGCAACAGAAAACAGATTAAAGTTACCTTAGAAACTAACCTAATTAAAAGTTGACTATCAGCTATACTTATCCTATAATTTAATTTCATCTGTTTCTTTGTATATTTGCTTTTATATACAGAATTTACCACCAGGTATCTCAGGATCCCTAATTTATAAAAGACATGCATAAGAGAAATGATCACATGCGTAAAATCACAACCACAGTAACTGGACCATAGTTACATTAATTAAGAGATGAGGAACTGATGTTCATTAATAAGTGATTACATAAAGGAAGAGAAAACATGGGTTAAGTAACAAAATAACATTAAATTTTTTTTTTACATAAACACATTAGGCATTCTAAGTTCTTCAAAGTATCTGTTTAAAAAACAGGCCAAGGTGAAGGAGAAAAATTTGCAGTTTAAGCTTCCAAATATGCTCCTTGGGGTCCTTTTGCCTTGGATTTTGTTTCCTTTGGAATCTTTCCATTTTGACATTGTGTATATCTGGCTACTGTAGAAACACCATCCACAAACTTGGTTTTGAAAAGAACGTTTGCATTGTTAAACATACCTTCTTTTAGCGACACCACAATGAACTTAAGGGGAAAAGAAAAAAAGCATTAAAAAAAAGTTTGCAATATTCTCAAAGTTTAATCCTTTATACTGAGGGTAAAAAGTTTTTAAAAATCATTTTGATTTTGTCATCTCTTTAAACAGTTACGATATTAGGAACCTACATAAATGCTAGCTTTCCATGACGTGGTTTTAGATGTCTCTTAATTTTATCTTGAGTGCTTTCTTACTCAGGTTTACTATTTCATGGGGGTTAAGTGCTTTTTGGTCTTTTATATTTACAGCTGGCATTCATTCACTGTTTTGTTGCTGCCTCTAACAGACTTGGTGAAATATTTTTCCTTGTGATATTTTAATAATATCAAAGAAGGTTTCAAATTCCTACAGCACCTACCACTAGCCCAAATGGAACCTCTATATAATTAAGAAGGAGCACCACTTTAATGTTATCTGCAAAAAAACTGCCATAATACATAAGTAAATACTCCATGTCTGATAATTATGACAAGCAGAGCACCCAGTTGTACAATGCGTAACTTATACAACCACATTTGGCAGGCCCAGCGCCTACAGTCATAGTACAATAACAACAAACTCCCTAGTTTCAGGAGGCTTTTTTTACTTTTTTTTTAGCCACGACAAATTTCTACCCATCAAATGCCCAATGATTGTCTGATACCTGAGCTGTCTCCAAAACAGTTTTGGGTATGAATCTTTAAGGGAACAGCTAGAAAAAAAAAACAGTATTATAAACCTTAAATTAATTCTACATTTACTCAATTGGATTCTCCCTCATACTGCGTTTCTAACGCCTGGCTCTTCCTTTAAAAGGAGACTGACCCCTTTTTCCTTCTATACTCATTAGAACATAAGTTTATTTAAACAGATATATAATGTTTTAATATTCTCCAAGCCTAAGTATATTACTACACTGAGACTTTTTTCTGGTTCTTACCTGAGAATGTGTAAAATGAGTACGCAGCATCTGTCCAATATTCTGGGTGTGAGAAAGATCCAAGGCTGCATCTACCTCATCAAGGATGTAAATGGGAGCAGGTTTGAAGAGGAGCATGGACAGTATTAATGACAAAGCCACTAAAGACCTAGGAAAAGGTCAGTGGAAGAAAATCTATGAGAATTTGACTTTACCACTTTATCAAAACACTGAAACAATTCCGTGATGCTGTTACTATGGTGAACAGTGCAGATTTATCGGAAAGACAGTCTTATAAGAAGAAATCTTAAGTGTCAAATCAGCACTTTTGTTGAAATAAAATTTTTTTTATTTTAGCTTTCTGTTTTTCTTCCCTTTATAAGCATAGTGTTTAAGATAATTTAAATACTGCCATTTTGTGTTAACTCATGTTAGTTGTAATAGTTTTGTTTTTCCTTCCCAATCACTTATTAGAGCTCGCCCAGGCGGAAGGTGAGTGAGGGCTATGCGTTTAAGATGACAGCTCTTGTCTTGGTAACTATAAGTAGTTTAGATGTCCTCTTTGAAAATATTATGTATGCACCCACATACACACAGACAGCATAAGCATAGAGACACCATTTGCCAGTAAGTTGCATAAGACTATGGTCATTATCCTAAGTATTTTATAGTGCCAGAAGTTCAAATAATCCTTATATAAAATTTATAGATATACCTACTCAAAAATTCTATAGCGCTATTTTTAGTTCTCTTCCAGCCCACTATTCCTTTTAACTGCAGCTGTTTTCGTTCTAATCTGGTATGAAGAGTCACAATAATCCTGATAATACTTTGTCTTAAGAAATATATTTATAAAAAATCCTTGTTTCTTTTAATACAAAATATTTATAATTACTTAACATTAGAATAAGAATTATAATAATCATTATTCTATAACTGAATACCTCCTGGCTTGTAGCACTAGAATAGCCAATCCCCTGCTTACTGCATTCCAACAGGGGATCAATTAAGAAACACCTAAGTAGAAAAAATATGTGCAAAAGTGGAAGAAAACCAAGATTTCTAGAAAAGGAAAGGAATGAAACAGTATAAAAAACAAAGCACAGGAAGACTGCTATTTACCTCTATAGAAGCAAGCTAAGGTCATTGAATCAAGCTAAAATTAGTTTTTTTGGCTTTCTTTGTGCCAGATAAAGCATTCACTTTTGAACTTCATCTTTAAAAAAATATATTTCAAAGTAAGAGTTTAACTGTTATGCCGGGCAGTAGTATATCCAAAAATACTTTTATAGCATCTTATTTAGGGAAATAATTTGTAGGACCCCAATAAGAAGAGAAGCAAGTATTTCCTATTTTCCTCAAAACATTTTCTAGGCCTTTGGTAAAATTAGTTTAAGATACTGTGATGTAAACTATAGAATTCAATTTTGATTAAGAGGCAGCAGGAACCATCTTTCAGGAATTTTATCAACGATGAAAAATAGAAGTACAAATACATTCTCCTCACAAGAGTTCATAAGAAAAATTAACGTTTCAATATTTTTTACATACATAAAAAAACAGGACACAGAAAAATAATTCAAGGCTTATAGATTACAAATCCTTCACTAGAAAAAGCAAATACTAAATTAATAACCAATTTCTATTTTGTGGAAATTCACAATTTTCTTAAAGGAGGTTTTAATTACGTGGGTATCTGCAGGTTTGGTGTTAGGACACGTGACCTTTCAGTTTCTATCACTATGCTGACTTTCTGAATCACTATGTAAGACTGTGAGAAACTCCCCCAAATTCTAGATCAACATTTTCTCCAGCACTTCTCATTCCTTTATGTGGATACAAGGTTCCCTCTCGTATTATTTTCCTTTTGCCTGTGGACTTCCTTTACCCTGTAGTATGGTTCTGCTAGATCAATTTTTTCAGCTTTTGTTTATCTGAAAATGCATTCACATTGCTTCGATTTGCAGAATATTTAGGTTATAAGTTGACATGTTTTTCTTTCAATACTTTATGGCTGTCCTAGACTTTTGGCTTGTATAGTTTTGACAAGAGTATGAAGTTGCTCTTATCTTTATTCACTGGCATATAATATGCCTGTTTTCCTCTGGCTGCTTTTAAGATTTTTCTCCTAATCAGTGTTTTTTAGCAATTTTATGTGCTATGTCCTGCTTTTTAAAAAATTTTAAGTTTATTCTTTTAAAGACAAGTTCTGGTTATCACGCAGGCTAGAGTCCTGTGACACAATCACAGCTCACTACAGACTTGACTTCCTAGGCTCAGCAGATCCTCCTGCCTCCGCCAGTATTCATCCCACCTCAGGCTCATCTCTGTCATTTCTGAGTATGTTTCTATTGACTGATTTTTCTCTCAGTTCATGTCACATTCTATTGTTTTTTGTCTTATGATTTCTATTAGATGCTGGGCATTGTGATAATTATGTTGTTTTAGTATCTCTGTTTCTTTTAGCTTCCTTTAAAGAGCACTGGATAAATAGTTAAGTTACACCACCAGATAAATAGTTCTGATAAACAGTTAAGTTACAAGAAGACCAGCTCGATCCTTTCCAGGTCTGTTGCTAAGTTTCCTAGGCAGAGTCTAGTAACTTCCACTTTCAGGGACCTACAGATCTACTGCCGACGTGTAGCTATCTGGGGCCTCACAAAATTCTAATAATATCTGTCTTTTTAACTCAGACTACTGAGCTGTTTGGGTTCCTTTCCCTGCATCTGAAATCCAGCAATTGCTACCAGAAAGCAAGCCAGGGTGAGCACAGGGCTCAGCACTTCTACAGCCTCTTTTGGGTATCACAGTCCCGTGCTACTCATTTTCCAATACTTGAAAATAGTTATTTTTCATTTATTTTGTCTATTTTTTTAGTTTCTTACTCTTACTTATCTTGTCACCTACTATTTAAATCGAATGTTCCAATCAAAATTTTTAGTTCTGCATAATAGGTTCCTTGAATTCTACATGTAAAAGAGCTAAGAAAATCAAAACATAAAAGTGAGAACTAATAGGATGATGATTATAATAAAGTAAGAGCAATGAGAAATTATAATATTGCAAAGGGATTACTCACCTCTGACCACCACTAAGTTCAGTTAGGTTTTCTTTCCAGGTATTTCCTAAGGCAACCCTGAACTCCAGACCATCCAACACAGTTTGCCCTTCTGGTGGTGCAAGCATGGCATTAGCACCAGGCAAAAGAGTAGAAAAAATAGACCCAAAGTCTTTGTTCACCTGATTAAAAAAAAAAAAAGAAAACCCACATATTAACATATCAGAATGCTTTCCAAGAAGATTCAGTTGTTGACATATGTACCTACAATTCAGCAGGTTCATTCTGTTGTGTGTGACTCTAACTCAGGGGTTGGCAAACTATGGCACTTTTGACCAATCTTGCCATGCCCATTCCTTTACAAATTACGTATGGTTGCCTACAAAAGAATGAAGTAGTTGCAACGGAGACTGAGCAGCTAACAAACCAAGTAATATTTACTACCTGGGCCCTTAAAAAACAGGGGATTTCCAAGGGGAACTACAAGTTATACCTCTAACTCTACTCCAAAGTTTTGGTGCTTTTTTAGAACATTTTGCAGGAATCCTTAAGACATACAACTGTAGCATATAGGAGAAGAAAACCTAGAGCATTCAGAGAAGCAAACATAAAACTGACATTCTTTTTGGAATAAAATGTTCTCTTATAAAATTTCCCCCTGGTTACTGATAGGGTAATGTGAGCCTTTACTAGCTAAAGCCTAATTAGAACATGGTGAGGTCCAAGAGGAAAGGAGGTATCAAATTAAAGGACCAGACAGGGATGTCCAACCAGTGGCTTGCATGTGGATCATGCGAGGACATTTTTTGCTTATTGTGGTGGGGATGGCACGAAAATTATGCACAGACCTTTCTTTTTGGCTCATCAGCCTTTGCCACTATTTGTGTACTTAACGTGTAGTCTAAAATAACTCTTCTTCCAATGTGCAACACAGAAGAAAGAAGACTGAACACCCCTGGACGTGTTGTGTTCTTTTCTACATACTTTATTTCCTAACCCAAGAGGTTAAGGTGTTGAGGGCAAATAACAGGAGTGGGTCTCCCAAGAGAATAGGATGCTGTGTGACCTGCCCTTTCTCTCCACAGGAGAAGACTACCCAGGGATTTAGGGCCCACATGCTCACTTGTAATAGGGAGATTTTTGTGCATACACAATTAATGTTTGGGAATCTGGCCATCTCTGTTTAAAAACATGATCTTAGTTCTGTAGTCAAATTTGAAAGTGTAATACACAGGGTCTAATAGTCATGTTTTCTACAGCAATCTCCAAATTCAAGTGTAGGTAGATTGAATTCAAATGTAATTATATTTTGTAATAAATACTTATAACAAGGAAATCTCCTAGACACAGAGGTGCTCCTGAATGCAGATTTACCAAGGAACACACATTTTAAAAGCAATTACACACTTGCTAAGTAATATCCTACACAGTAGAAGCAGGTTCTGGTTTTATCTAGGTTAGATTTCCAGAGTTAGGCAATGGTCATTACAAAATGTAGAGAGAACCACTGTCTTTGGAGGGAATGATGGAAGGTAGGATAAGTTCTTTTTCTTTTCCTGTTAGGTCATGTGGAGGAGAGGCAGGTCAGGACTAAGAGAGTAAAATGCTACTAAAACCTGAATGCAGCCATGAACTCCACATGAAAATCTTTCCAAAAGATGAAAAAAGAAACACATCAAGTTAGTGGGCAGAGAAGAAGACTGATATAACAATGCAATAAAACAGAAACTGTGCAAGTATGAAAACAAAAAACAAAATAAAAATGCCTATAATAATCTGGCTGTTTTCAGTCAAGTATGCTTGGAGCAGAGGAAAAATATAATGCTGACAGTACCTACCTTATTAGCATGTTATGAGGAATGGATGAGAAAATTAATTTGAAAATAGCAACTGACATAAGAGGAAGAGCAGGGTCAGTTCAAAAAATTGATTCTGATTTGTACTAAATCTAGAAACCAGAGTGAAAAAAGGAAACAAAACCTCTTAGATCTAGTGTTAAATAGACATGTCAGACAAGAATAATGGGGCCAACTTTTTACATGCATCTTTTTAAAAAAACAGAAACATAACAGGGAAATGAAACACTAAATATAAGTCTAAGCACAGGAAAAACAAGGTAACTGAAAGTAATAATTGTGTTGTCATTACTACAAATAAAGTTCCTGCAGAATTACAAAGAGAAAAAGAGGCAAGGTTGGAGGGCGCCAGCCCCCACACAACCTGTGAGTATCCCCAGTGTTTGGCAGTGACGAAGGAATGAAAAAAATAAAACCAGAAACAGAGTAGAATTTATAGAGTGGGCCTGGGGGCGGGGGGAGAGATAGTGATAGCCCCAAAGTCTGATGTACTTGGGTTTTTCTTTTTTGGCCAGGGCTTAGTTTGAACCCGCCACCTCCGCCATATGTGGCGGGCGCCCTACTCCTTTGAGCCACAGGTGCCGCCCTTATACTTGGTTTTTATTACTTCTCTTGATCAGCAAATGAATTTTTGTAACAACAACAATCTATGTCATTTTTGTGGTTTCTCATGTCCTAATTTTCCATTATCCACCTGATTACCCTTTAGCTGTTTTCATTACTTTTACTTCTTAAAATACTTGTCAATCACTCACAGGATTATAGAAAATAAAGGAAAAGGGAACACAGACTTTGGAGCTAGATGTCACCCAGTTAATCTTCTGTGTTTCTGTGGGGCAATTAGTTGATACCCTACTTGTATCAGGAGTCAGGTAAAAAAAAGTTGAATCTTTTTATCTCACACCCACAAGAACTAGTCTTTCTTGCTCAATGAGTCAATTATATGTGCTGCCTTAATTAATTTTAAAATGGCTTTTCTAGCCCTTTCAGGTCCCAGCCAAGCCCTTATATACCCTTTTGGGGAGTCCTTTTTGGCTTCAACCAAGCCTTTGTAGTCCTTTTTCCTGAAGTCCTGTGATGTTCAAGTCAAGTTGTCTCATGAAACCCCCAGTATAGTATGTTCTTTGTGGAGGCTCATGTCCTCTCCCATTATTCTGCAGACCTGACCCTGATCACAGAACTTTGTGTATAATCATTTCACTATTTTCATAGTCTTAACTTCCCTGACGTTCACCCACATACAAGGTGCCCAGCGGAATCTCAGAAAGCACATGTGTGCTAAAGTATCCAACAGCACAGGAACTATGTTTGGAATTTTTTAAGCAAGAGTCTTTTGTGATAGGAAAAATGATAAACTTTCACATGAGAGACTAAGGAATTATCCCAGAGAAGACAGATTATACGAAGCCACAGAAGTAAAAGAGAATACCAAACTCCCTTTCTCACTGTCCAGCTCCTGAAGAGCTACAAGGGTGACTGCAACTGGTAGGAGTCAAGTCCAAAAAGAGAAACTGCATTTAGAGTCTGAAGATTTAATTCCAGTGTGATCAAGTGCCTCAAACTATTTCAACTATTTCAAATTTCTTATAAATCAATGACCATGTTTTTTTTTCCATCCTTGCCTCCTCATAAAAGATATACCTTTTGCCAGGCAATATTTAGGGCTTGGTTTTTCTTCTGATCAAGGTCTTCTATAGTTGTAAGAATTTTAGCTTTGTCATTTTCAACAATTCTCTTTTTCTTCATCAAGTCATTATACTGTGAGACAAAAAGCAGTTAATTAGGAAAATATAAAATTTCTTCTATGTTCTAAAATTCAGGAATAAAAAGGTTTTACTCTTTTAATATGTAATACATGCTATCCTATTTACCAAAAAGATATAATGTTCTACAATCAAATTATGAGTAAAATCATCCACATGTACATGATAAACTTCCATTACTAGAATTGAGAATTTATAGTACAGACCCTTAAAATATTTTGATTTCACAATATTCCTCTATCTCTCAGGCAACCAAGGCCAAAAAAGTATCAAATACAAACTCAAGTAAAAGTAGCTCTGAATGCTCTCTTAAATGTCAGTCCTGGCAGTGAAATGCATACAATTTCAGTTCTTTACCGTGACATATGGGTACTACATAAGTTGGGCCTTTTATCCCTTTCCTTCATGGCCTCGACTCCTCCCCTGTTCTGGTCACATAGTCTTTTCAGTTGTTTGAATATTATTAACTCATTATGGTTTTACAGCCACTGCACTGTTCTCTCTTCCTGGAACGCTCTTTCTCCACACCAACACAACTAGTCCCTCAAATTCCAGTTTACACATTTATATCTTCAGAGTAGCCTTTCTGTAGAGGGATAATTATACTATGAATAGCTATGGACCTTTCTAAAACTCTCCTAACTCACTGTCTTCAAAGCCTCCCAATTTAAGGAGGCTTCATAATTTCCCTTAATAACTCCAGACAGTCCTGCTGTCCCTCTCCTTTATCACCAAGCTCCCCAAACCTTTTCTCTGTATCTTTATTCTTTTACAAGTCCATGTGATTTCTTATGCAGAGACACATGAAACATGTGAACAAAACAAAAGGCCATCTGATGATCAACAATAGAGCCTTCTCTTGTAAGAACCTGCCGTTGATAAATGTTTTGAAAAAAAAAGACACTGAGTTCTTATTATGTAATAAAAGTAAACAAGTAAAAGTGAAATTCATTTCCCCACTTTCTATAACTCAAATTTGGAGCAAAGATTTTCTTCCACAAATATACAACATACTACAAAACTTTAATGTGAAAGTGAAAAAGCAGAGGGAGTATTTTAGAGAACAATCACAACACCTACATTATTCACTTGTTTGATATCTAATATAATTTAGATTCTTGGTCCATACTAACATCAGTAATAGTTTTTAAAATTTCTTGAAAGTAATTGAGCTCATGGCATTATCTATTTTGTAGTTTTCTTTTTAATTCTACTTTAAGTCTAATATATAAATTCAAACAGAATTAAAGGAGGTCCAGAACATTAATATAAAATTATTAAGATTGCTATTTTTCTATGAGGCCATGATAGAAGGGACTGCTTCTCTCGGTAGGTTTTTCTAGTGACAGGGCCTCTCAAGTTCATTACTAGATGACATACAATTCCCCTCTCAGACCTTAGACGACGTCAGGATACGGGAGATTGATAAAGTTTATCTAGCAATTGAGAGCATTAAAACCATAAGATGCTGCTGGATTTACAGATTAGTGAAACAGTGGTTGTGTACAGAAGGATTCTAGTCATTGCTGACGTAATGGTTTCTGTATACACTAGAGTCAAAGGGAAGACAGCAGTTATGAAGTGGCCGGTGAGGAGGTGGACAGCAGCAAATGCTATTTTTCAAAGCTTTTCAGGGCAAGTGAAAGGAATGACAGAAATACGGAGAACTGACAGGATCCAAAATGCTGTTGCTTATTTATGTCAAGAATAAGAAAAGAGTAAAACATGTTTATGACACAGCAAAATCCAGTAGAAAACTCATTAATAGTATATAATACAGAAATTGATGATGCGAAAAGAATGAAATAGTAAGAAAAAAATGAAGAAAAAGGAAAGCAGAAAGTAAACAAGTATAAAGGACATCTAGCAAAAAGTTAACTCTAATAATTGCATCAGAAATCATACAGCACTGTCAATGCCAGTCACGGTGAATGGGGCCAGTTATTCACAGGAAAGTGACTTACTCGCTCTTCAGCTTCTGTCAGTACATTCATAGCTCTCATATTGACATTTCTTCCCAACTTCTCCTTCATTTCTTGCAACTTCTGAAGTCTCTGACCAGCTTCTTTCGGGTTGTTAGTTTTGAAATCATAGGCAGTATTGGGTTGGCCAAAGAGGTGTCTCTCCGCATTAATCCAGTCATAATCTTTCAACATTTTGGACACCTAGCCACATATAAAAATAAAAAGATCTACGACTGTTCACAAACTAACATTGATAAATCAGTTTCATAAATATGTACTAATTTTAATTCAAATACTAGGAGAGAATCTCTTAATGACTCTTTAACAAAATGAGGTTCACTATTGACAGGACTAAGGGTGAGTATTTTTACTTGGAGCACAGACTACAGAAACCAGAGTGGAGAGCAAAACATCGTCCTATTACTGAAGCATCATAAGAGAGCTAACTTATAGAGAGACATTTCTACAGCGTATTTGTAAAACATTCCCCTTAGAATGAAATCTAAGTCAGATGGGGCTCCTTCAGATTCTACCAAATTCTATCTATTGCTTCAAAAAGCAACCTGTGAGAAGTCAAAATTCTTATACTTAAGTTACAGATTTGGCAAAATGGGAACCTAATCCAGACTGGTATCTAATAATTATCTCTAAGAATTATAATCTAAGAAAACAAACTGCTCTAAACATTACCTCTCTCTCTGCTCCCACCCACTCTGACAATGACACAATTTAATACTTCTTCATATAACTTATTATAAAATTCAAATTATAATGCTTAAAGAAGACTTTCTTCTACTAGAATTATTTAAGGTTCATTATAACTGGCAGACTTCAATTCTTGTCAATTTGTTTATTCTTTTTGAGTCCAGGGGTATGGCCCCGCCTCTAGGCCCCCACGTGAAACCATCATCTGTCCTCTCTTTCCCAGTCCGCTCTCTGAAAGCATTCTGCCAACATGTTGCTCATCCCTACATCTTCCATGAGGTATAGTATCTGATACTAGTAGGTAAGCAATCAATATTTGGTTTACTATATTTTTCAAAGAATCCTTGCCTTCTCAGCAGCTCTACTTACAAATCTCCCATTTGCTAGCCTCACTAGCAAATAAAATCTAACAATCACCAATATTAGCATATCCAATTACCAAAAAACTATTAGCAGTAACACTGGCATTGGTAATGTCTCAGTGAATCCATTGACACTAAGCTAGTAGGCTAATGGGAAATCAATAGCAACAAAATAAAGTGGGAAATTATGATGTAGCCACAAAAAAAGTTCTTTAAACCAAGTGTTGTGGTTTTTTACAGAGTGTGGGAAGACTGTCTTGTACACTGTTCATCTTTCTGTAAAGTTAGTATTTTTTATGATGCTAAAAAGGAATGTGGGCATTCAAAAGGCTAGTACCAAATGTTATACACTCATAAGAAAACAGGAAGGATGAATTAATACCACGTTAATGTAGCCTCTCAACCAAGCAATGATAATCTACAAAAGCATGTGTTCTCTTTAAAGTACTTAAGTCAAGGCAGTGAGATACATGAAAAGGGGAAATATTAAGAGTGCCCAAAAGCAGTGGGATAACTTCAAAAATATAAATGCTTGGCCAAAGTTTTTTCCTTTCTAAAACATATATACATTTTTGTGGCACCCTCTATCTATTTCTGTAAGTTATTTAAACTCAATTTGAAATAAAGTAATGAAAATAAATTATTACTAATACACTAGTAATTAGTCCTATCAAGATTTAGGGATAAAAAAATCCCCGTTATTCCCATGGAAGACTACCAGGCATTTGGCAAATATATGTAGGTGGGAACAAATATTTGAAATTAAATTTAAAAATTAAACATGCCATTTGTTGAAAATAAGCATTTTTGTTATAATAAATAAGTTCACTCTCGACTGCACTGTTGAGAAGCAGTTAACATGTTAGACAATAGTTCTGCCATTAATACTGAGTTCATTCCATCAAGCAGTTTACTAAAACATTCTAACAGCCCAGACACAAAAACCTGATTCTAAGGATAAACAGGAACACGAACGTGCCTTTGCAGCACCATCTTCAGCTTCCCTTCTGTGTTTGCTGATGTTGTGGTCTAATTCCTTAATTTTAAGCTGAGATTCATTGTTCTGCTCCTTGTGCTTTGCCACTTCTGCATATTTAGCTTTAATTACATTGTCTTGGGCTGTTATCACTTCTTTTTGCTTGGTCACCTCCTCTTGAGCTTTACTTACTAACTCCTGAAACAAAAAAAAATTACAAGACATTACATAGTTAGGTAAAATATAAATGTTTTTAGAATGTCTTTAGTTTACGAAAGAACTGTCTGGAAAAAAAAAAATTGCCTAAGAAACTTCCAGGTAAAAAGGCACTTGGTTATAGGCAAATGGTCAACTAACCCTCTACACTTTCTATCACTATTAAAAGGACGAATGAGGCAGTGCCTGTAGCTCAGTGGGTAGGGTGCCAGCCAAATACATGGAGCTGGTGGGTTCAAATCTGGCCCAGGCCAGCTAAACAACAATTGACAATAGCATCAAAAAAATAGCTGGGTGTTGTGGCGGGCACCTGTAATCCCAGGTACTTGGGAGGCTGAGGCAAGAGAATCGCCTAAGCCTAAGAGTTTGAGATTGCTGTTGAGTTGTGACGCCACAGCATTCTACTGAGGGTGACATAGTGAGACTCTGTCTCAAAAAAAAAAAAAAAAAAAAGACTAATGAATTACTACTAGAAAAAAGGGGTTGAAATGCAATGGTCTTACTGAAAATAAGAGTTTCTACTAAATGCAGCTTTCTATGAGATCAACATTGTTGACAGGAAGAGGCACCACTGAAATGTGACTTACAAGATTGCTCAGAAAAGTGACAAATCTGGATCAGGAATCACTATTTTTGCCTCATGCTAATATTATGACAAGAATAAAAAGATTAAGAACACTAAAGTCAAACATCTTACACTAACATTTCCTAAGTTAGCATTTTCAATTTCTCCAATTTGATAAAGAAATCTTACCTTATTTTTAGCCACTTCAGCTGCCATCACTTCAATCTGCCCTTCATAGGATTTGATAGCTTCATTTACAGCTTCAAGCTGTTGTTTATTGGATACATGCTCTCTCTTGAGCTCCTCGAGCTCCAGCGTGATAGCTTCGACTTCCTATAAAAAACATAGTACTGTGGTATTCACGCAGGTTATAAACTACTAAAAAATAAACACAGAGTAACTAAATTCATAATACTCTCATGCAACAGCTTAGTTACCACTCAACTACCAAAAGTACATGTTACATGTTACTCTTTTCCAGAAGAAGGGGAAAGAAGTTTATTTTCCTATTTTAAAAAGAAAAAATGATGATAAATGTATATATAATTTTGTTTGTTTGTCTGTTTTTTTTTTTAAGAGACAAGAGTGTCACTTTATCGCCCTCGGTAGAGTGCTGTGGCGTCGCAGCTCACAGCAACCTCCAACTCCTGGGCTTAAGCGATTCTCTAGCCTCAGCCTCCGGAGTAGCTGGGACTACAGGCACCCACCACAACACCTGCCTACTTTTTTTGTTGGACCTGCCATTTATATGGGTTCAAAGATCTCTGCATCAATTATTGCCTTTATTCTTTTGTTTCTATAGAGAAAATATAAAATTCCATGTAACAGATGAATTGGTACAGATACCAGTTTCTTTAAATAAAATTATTCAACGTGCAAAATAGTTGAAGTTTCTCAATTTTCTTCTTTCTCATTGTAAGGTAATTAGAAAATACTTTATGCAGCTATTTAATTGTAGAATGTTAAGGTGACTTAAAAAAAAAAACCAGGAAGAAAATATATTTAGTGAAATTGCAAAGTATAGCAACTAAGAGCATAGCCTTTAGAGACAAACCCTGTTTTCAAATTCCAGATTTGATACTACCTTTATATATATAATAAGATATATTAAGGTATCACCAATCTACAACTGACTACCTCTTCTTACGTCCACATAGGGGGTTACCAAATAGAAACATCGACTTGTTGAACCTGTTATACGAAAACTCCATAATATTATATAATCCACTCCTGATGGAAAGTTGTCCACTCCTGAAGAATACATTTATTTACCAAAAGGCAACTTTTTGCTCTTTCCCTAAAATTAGCAAGCCAGTATATCCCATACTCACAATGATGTGACAATTACAGCGCTTTCAGAAAAATATACAAATTGAGTATCCCTTATCAAAAATAGTTGGGAATAGAACTATTTTGGATTTTCAAGTTTTTAGGATTTTGAAACATTTACATTATAATGACTGGATGAGCATCTTAAATTCAAACCAATGAGCATTTCTTTTGAGTGTCATGTTGATGCTCAAAAAGTTTTAGATTTGGCAGCATTTTGAATCTGAGAGACTCATCCTATAAATTTGATTTGTAAGATGCATAATTTGTTAAAGAACATAGCTCACATTTAGATTCTGGGATCAATTCTGATGAATAAGGTCATCAATGAGGCCCTGCTTTAGGCTCTATGTTGACTTTAAAAGATTGGTTCCAATTCAAGAAAGGGTATTACCTGTTGTTTTTCTTTCATTTTCTTACTAGATGCATCTGCCTTTGTTTTGGCACAATCCAGTTTTTTCTGAGCATCTTTCAGCTCTCTCTCTCTTTCGGCTTCTGCATTTTTCATTTTATTCTCCAATACTTCATATTTTTCTTCTGCTTTTTTTTGAATTTCCTTAGTGTTTTTTAAAGTCTCCTCGCTTTCCTCTATATCATAAAGTGGGCAAATGTGGCTAAATTAACAGTTATAGATAAGGACTTATAAATTCAAGTTTTAATAGAGAAATAATCTGGAGAACTAGAAGCTCGACTTAACTATTACAATAATAGCCTAGAAATGATACAGTGAAACATATATCCAAAGAGTCAAACTTGAATTACCTAAGATCTATAAAGAATAATTTCTATTGATGTAAAATTGAGTAATATCAACTTTACTATCCTTCTCTCAAAAGGTTTTGAAGCAACATATTAAAAAGATCACACCTGGCATTCTTAACATACCTATGTTCTTTCTAAAATCAGAACTGACAGTATAACCATGTTATTTTTCCTTAATCTTAATTGCCAGAAAGCTTAAAGTCAATTTCACAAACAAGCTTATTTTACATTCTTTGTTCTTTACACGTATTCAAGAAATCTCTCATTAAAGTAAGTCAATAATGTGATAACATGTCTCGTATAAAATAAAGAAAAAAATCATTACCCTCAAATTTATGAAAGAAATAAAAGAGCAAAACAGATTAAACACATTGTAGTCACAAATGACACACATTGTCAGTTTGAGCACCTAGTTAGAAGTAATCAGTTTCCCAAATTACTTTTTGCTATAGAATTAAAATATTAGTAGGGAAAAAGGTACATAAATATTGTCCTAAGGAAAGACAAAACGAAAACTACTGTATAGAATTAAACCTGAGGAAAGAAAAAATTATTAGATCACTTCTTAAAATTAGGGAGATAGCGATAAAGTAGATTACATTAAACATTAAAAATTTTTGTGTGACAAAAATACTAAGAACAAAAAATTAAAAGATAAGCACATAAGTCCAAGAAGTTATTTTGCAATGCATATATCCTATAAGAAATTAGAACTCATAACTATGAGAACAGGAAAGAAAAAAAAAAAACAACAAGAATAACACATGGCAAAGAAATAAGTAGAAAATCCACAGAAGTACAAACTCAAAAATCCAATGAACACATAAGAAAGACCACAAATTTCACTAGCGTTCAGGGAAATGCAAATTAAAATGCTGATCCACTATCTCTTCACAACCGACAGATTGGAGACTTAAAGTCTAGAAAGAAAAAAATTTAAAAAATTGAAAATTTTCATATGCCATGGGTAGAAATGAATATTGGTAAAAAAGGACAAAACTCTGATGATCCATAATAAAGATGAAGATGACCTGCTATCCTTAGACCCATAAATCCCAGACTTGGATCTGCCCTAAAGAAGCACTGTGCTAAGAACAATCATCTAAACACCTAAAGTGAGGCAAAAGGTATTCATAGAAACTGAAATTACACACAGAATGTTTCATCTTACCAATGGTTTTTTTAAGGGCATCTAATTCTTCTTGTTGCTTGTGATATGAGCTTTGTTGGAGCTTGGTTTGTAACAAATCTGCCTCCTCAGTTTTCATCTCCCACTGTTGTTTTAGTTTGCGATACCTTACAAAAAGAGAAGTATATAATAAGTGCCTGTAATTTTTCTGGTGTTTGACACATAATTCAAACTTCAGGCTCTTACTTAAATTTATATACAATAAAAACAACATAAGATGCTACGTGTTACAAGAACAGTTTGATGCTGTTTAATTTCCTGAGGCATCAATTACTAAAAATTCAAAATTCTGATTTGGTCACTGAAGGTAACAGCTATAAACAACCAAATCAATAATAACTATTTATAAAAATAGTTACATTTTGAAAACACTAAAAATAATTATAAGTTTCCTTAAAATAATCCCTTCTACTAAACTATCTAAAACAAAAAAAACTTGAAAAACAACTACTTACCATAAAAATAAATTACAATAATTATAAAAAATTTAGTTATTTATTAATACCCAATTTCAAATGTTACTTTCAGTAATGAGATTGACAGCTTAGGAAGACTTAGCATTTTACTAAATCATCTGCAAAACACTGTCTTGAAATCCTTGTAATTCTATCCCACTCCTAGCTGTTGAGACATTTCTTTGAAAAGTATGTAGCTAACTCAGCTACAGTGAAATTTCGAGTTAATATAAATTCACAAAGCACTTTGTCACTAGAAATCCATGAGGTTTGAGGGGGAAAAAATGACAAAATTCATAAAATATAATAAATGCTACTTTGAGTATTCTTGCCTAAAACTGTGCTTGGTAGTATTAAAGTGGTAATTTTGAGTTCAAGATATTTAAAAATGTGAACTGTAGAAATTTTGCAGGAAAAAAAGAGATACCATACACATTATTTTCCTAATATGGAGTGCAATAATGACTTTACCTGATCCTTTTGCTCTCTCATTTTCAAAAATCTATTTCTCTTCCTTCACCTCAGTGCCACGATTAGCCAACAAACCCACTCTGCAGAATAAATGATCTAATGCTAAAACTAGTGGCCACTACTCTAGCAAGATGATACTTTTATAGCTAAAGCCAAACATAGCTATAAATGCATCATCTTGCTAGAGTTTTTAGATATCACAGAAAAATTTTACTGTAAACGTCTAAGAATTAAAGGCCACTCACTCTATGGTTAATTTATACTAATAAAGGGAAAATGTAAGCTTTGCATGTATGTGATATTTGAAAGTGAGCATTTTGATACATTTTATATCTTTGAATGGCCACTTTGACTGATTATGAAAATCTTTTACATATACGGTTTCCCGAAAGTCTTGGTGCTATTTACTTTTGGAAGTTGAAATCTAAAAACTGACACCCCCTCAAAAAAAATCATTTCAAAATTTATTTAGACTTTTTATACTTGATTCAGTATTGTGAATTCTGAACAAAATTTTTATCAGTTCCTATTTGCCATCCTAAGAGGGACTAGAAAAAATTACAATTAGACTTTAAAATAATGCACATTTTAAAATTGTAGTACTCCATAAGCTTTTAAAGCAAGTGGGGTATCTCCTCCCAGATAACCACAGGGTCACTCGCATCTTCCCGGTGTTTACTGCACAACATGGTTTCAGGCTTTTCTTAACCGCACTAAAATTTCAGCATATCCTGCCCTATTTCAAATCTCCTTTCCTGATTTACTTTTTTCTTCTCAGAACTATTCTAACAAATGTTCTACCAATTTATGTTTCTTTATTGTCTATTTCCCCAACTATATAAAAACTGGAGAAGGGCAGAGATACTATCTGTTTGATTCACTGCCACCCCCAGTTCCTAGAGAAGTACTTAGTAGCACATTAGAGGCATTCAATGAATATTTATTGCGTAAGTAATGTTGAGTGAGGGAAAAAAAGTTGCCTTAAGTAGCAGGATCCCAATTTTGAAAATTTAATATATGCATATGTTTCTGTTATACAGAAACAGAAGTAGTGACATAAAAGTATACAAACAAAATTATAACTACACCCACATAGAAGAAACTCTGTAAGGAAATAAACAGTGCAGACAATTGATCAATGCTATACTGGGTCATATAATTCCTAATAAAAAACTATCCTCTGGTATCCAGAGTCCAGAGAATCTAAAAATCCCCCCACCAATGCCAATAGAATGTTAGTATGCACCGCAATAGAGAGTCAAATAGCTGACTGAATTGTTTTCCTTTTGATTAAAAACCATTTCATTAGTTTCTTATAACAGACATTACTCTTACCAGAAAAAAATGAATAATGTAAGTTATCAACTCATAATCTATTCAAATATTTTAAATAAAACCAAGGATACTACATTAAAAAAAGTCAGAAGTCATATTTCTTTACGTGAAAGTAAATGTTCTGTCATTATCTACCATGGGAATCTTCAATCAAAAAAAGACAGCTTAATCCAAGAGAAGTCTTACTTTTCGGCAGTGTTTTTAAGACCTGCTAATTCCTCCTCTAAAGCCTTTAGCTCATTCTCTTTGATTCTTAGTTCATCTTGAACAGCTTTGAGTTCTTGAAATTTAGTTAAAATAGAAGCCGCCTGGGATCGAGCACCTGATAGAGGCAAATTGAAACAGGGCTTGCACATTAAGTTACCACATATACATTAAACAATAAAAAGTCAAATGATTCAATAGCAAATCTCACAGTAAGTTTATGAAACTACAGAATTCATTATATCCTTGATCTTTAGGACATACAGAATTGATAAGTAATACATCTATTATTTGCCATGTAGAATGAGAACCCATGTTTTTGGCCCAAACTTGCAGGAACAAACTCTTTACTTTTAATTTTTTAGTTCAAATTGTTATTTGTTTATATTTATTTGTTTTTTGCATTATAAAGGAATTATTGCATTTGTTTTTTAGCATACTATAGTACATGAAATTTTATGTAACAAATAATTACAAAACACAAGAACAAATACAAAGGACAAGAAATTTTATGTACTGGTAACAAATTTATCATATTTATACATCATAGAAGGCCAGGAACTCTTCACCACTATTAATATAAGAAGTACCAAGCTGGACACAGTGGTACTCATGTCTGTAATCCTAGCCCTCTGGGAGGCCGAGGCAGGTGGACTAGGCTCAAGGAGTTCAAGACCAGCCTGAGCAAGGGCAAAAACTCTCTTAAAGATAAACAAACAAACAAAACAAAAAATAGCTGGGCGTTTTGCCTGGTGCCTATGTCCCAGCTACTGGAGAGGCTGAGGCACTCTACCAAGGGCGTCAACATGAGACTCCGTCTCAAAAAAGAAGTCCACCTTCTTCAATTTTTATCATCTATTACCAATGTCTTCTGAAGAGTCACTTTCCTCATCTCAGTGAATTTCACCATCCTCAGGTCCATCTAAAGCACTTCATTTTTGACACAGTTTCACAAACTTAGGAGCCATTTGCAAACCTGGGTGATGTGCGCTTTCATGTTACTGCCTGTAGATGTTAAATCATTACCAGCTGACTAAACCTACGAAGTCCACTGTATCTTCATTAGGGCTCTCAAGGGCTTGTTTACTAACACATCTAGAAGTCGCAGTTGGCTGGTCAGCCTACGGCCACATATCACAGCAAGTTGGGTTTGGAAGTCCACTGTGACTGCTTTTGTACTTTGCATAACATGGCCTTTGAAATGATCAAAAATAGGCAGAGCTGTTTTTTTAAGCAATCCTCCAGGCCTTCATTAAACCAGATTTTCCTGCCTTCTTCATTTATCCATCCTTTTTCACGAACAGGGACAAAAACTCCAATTAGAATGTTTTCTTTCTGAAACATTTTTCTTTTAAAGATGATCATAGATGGCAGCTTTGTTCCATCTGCACAGCAGGCTAGAACAACAGTGAAATGTGTTTTCTCATCTACATTAGTTTTAGCAACCACAGTCTTTGTTCCTTTGATGTGCACAGTACTGCTGGATGGCAAATCAAATGTAAGACCTTATCCATACTGCTGATTTAGGACAGTTCAAAGGTATAAGTCTTTTGAAGATTGATAAAGTGAGAACAAAATTCCAAAACTTGCTGCTGGAAGTTTGGGGGCAAGTTTTGTGTTCTCATGATCAATCTACCTTCATAAAGTTAAAGTACAATTTAGGTGTTCCTGAGAAATCATCAATTTTTTTTTTCTCTCATGCAATCCTTTTACTTTCTTCTTGTATTATCTTGGTCAAAACAGAGATACTAGTTTGATGTTGCTCCAGGATCCAGATCTTCACCTCCTGTTCCACCTACGGACATTCTGAAGATTTTTCTCACATTGCCTTTTGTCTTGGCATCTGAAGCTTTTCTTCCTGCTGTGTCCACAATCTGATGACACTCTCTGTGGGAAGGGGTCCAAAGTGTCTCCTGTCAGCTCTTTAGCTTAGACCAGGTGAAATGGCTCACATCTATAATCCTAGCACTCTGAGGACCAATGCAGGTGGACTGCTTGAGCTCAGGAGTTTGAGACCAGTCTAAGCTGGTCTCTACTAAAAATAGATAAACTAGCCCAGCATTGTGTTGGGCACCTGTAGTCCCAGATACTCAGGAGGCTGAGGCAAGAGGATCGCTTGAGCCTAAGAGTTTGAAGTATGCCACCACAGCACCCTACCAAAGGTAACAGAGTTAGACTCTGTCTCAAAAAACAAACAAACCAAAAAACCTCAAAAACCAAAAAATTCTTAGCTTAAAACTTACAGTGTACAAAAACCATTTCAATATTTTTAAAGAGCTTTTCCAGTAATTTTTGTAAAAATGTCAGCTAGATTACTAGCTCACAGTTAAAGTGTGTGAAGAGATGTACATAGCTCTTTACTCTCTGAAAATGCTTTCCTTGAAAGTTAGTTATAAATTCAACAAAACAGATTATAGTATTCCATGGTGTTACTTTGCATATGGACATTATTATTACTTTTTAAGAGTTACGATTTTAATGTGTAAGCATAAATAAAGAACTGAAAGCATTTTTAGATACAGAATTAGTATTACCTATGTAAAATACACACCCTTATTTTCCTTTCAAAATTTGGGCAAATAAGTACACATTATGCACAACAAAATAAAGATGTGGTAATATTTTTTATTCAAAACACCCATTTCTCCTGGGCCTATGCCTCCAAAGCCCATCTGCCATCCCACTGACTAATTAGACTTGTCCACGTGATGTGCTCTGACCAATGAAATAGGAAATGTGCCCCTTCTTAAAGTTAGCTTTAGGAGGCACATACATACACACTTGCTTTCCCTTTGCCATGAAAAAATAATGTTCAAGAGAGAAACTACCTTTCCTTCAGATGAAGTACCAGCGTAATAACATACAGCAGACAGGTAACAGACGTGCTATGAATGCAGCTTAATTATGGAATAAATCTGCTGTAAGTTGCTACCATTTGGGGGCTGTTTGTTACAACATCATAATCTGACCCAAATTCTGAGATAACAGAGCATGCAGAGTAAACTGGTTTCACACTGTAAGCACCTACAAGGCCAACCTCAAGTAGATGTGCTGTTATGAACACTGCTAGTAAGATACAAGGATTACATAGTTGCTACCCTTAAGAAGAAACTTCAAGAACATCCAAATAAAAATCTAAAATGGTTCTTCTGTTATAGGTATTTCAAAATATTTGAAGATAGTAGTCATTTTACTGAAGAACCTAATGCTTAATCATGGAATTGATTTAACTGGCTGTTGTTTTCTTGGCTTAGACATTAAATCACTTGATCTCTCAAGAGACGATATATAGTCTACTAAGTTGAAGGTATAAACTCCAAAATCAAAATTCATGATTTAAATGAATCTCAACTCTGCTACTTAATAGTGAGTTATTTAACCACTCTCACCTTCATTTCTGTCACTGTATAATGGAGATAATAATATGCCTCCTCATATTTAAGAATTACATAAGTTAAAGTATCACATAATAGGGCTATATAGAATGATAGAAATGTTCTATATCTGCACTGTCTACCATTAACTATACGAGCCCTTCAAGTGTGAGCAATGCAACTGAAGAAATAACTTTAATTTGAATTCAATTAACTTAATTAAATGTAGAGTCACATCTGGTTAGCAGCTATTGTATTGGAAACAAAGTCTTAGAACCTAAACTGCACATAAGTACTATTCAGTGTTTATTACAATAGTATCACTTGACACATATCTGAAACACATATCTGAACAAAAAGAATATAATCACTAAGAATTGCTTTAAGGCATTAAGGTACCATCTCAAGGACAGATTTATTTACTTATTTATTTTTTCATTTTGGTAAGAGCAATGGCTGTATTGATGTATACACAAATTAGAAGCTAACATGTTTACTGAAGTGAGTAGTTAGGCTAAAAATGTATTCAACAAAAAAACAGAATTTCTCAGTGACTGGAAGGAATATCCTGATGGGGCAAAAAGCAAGAATAAAAAGAAATAGATTTGAGATGAATAAAAGAAGCTAAGAGATTGTCCAATAGACTTTGAGACCATTGGAAATTATAACTTTATATAATTTCTCATATTATTATTAAGTACCTCCTGTCACATGGCAGGACTTCAAAAATTAAACTTGATCCTTAAATACATTAAAAGGCTTTGGAAATAAGTATATGATCTTAAGTCCTGGTTCTAACCGACTAGGAATAAAACTCTGAATTAAGTCATCCCAACCTAACTATTCTCTAAAAAAAGGGAGGGAAGACTTCCTACTTAACCATACAGAATAGTGAAGACAAAAAGATATAAAACTTACCTCCACTCAATGTCCCATGAGGATCAAACACATCCCCTCCTAGAGTTACAGTTCTAGTCATTATCCTTTTATCAAAGGCCACTTTTTTGGCATTATCCATATTGTCACAAACAAATGTTGTTCCAAAGACAAATTCCATTGCTTTCTGAAGTTCTGGTTTATATTCCACCAGGGAAAGAGCCACATGAACATTGTTAGGGCCAACCTGTGGAAAACAACAGCTGTACCATAGTACATAGTATTTCTTTTCAACTATAAAACATTAAGAATTACAATAATAGAAATCTGAGTAATAATTACCTAGCATAAGAATTCTTTTTGAAAGTTCTAAAAAATGATGTTAAACTAAAAAGTTTCAGAAAAATTCCTTGTTTAAATATTGAAAGATCTATTGCTAAGTAAAATATTTAGCTAATACCAGGCATTAATAGTTTCTATCATGAAAAAGTGATTACCAAGTTTCTAAATCCAAAATGGACTAACCTGGACACAACTTCCTTAACTAAAATATAGCACTAGTTAAGTATCCCTTATCCTAAATGCATGGGCCTGAATGTTTCAAATTTCCAACTGTTTTAGGATTTTGGTTCATTTGCCTTTTACCAGTTGAGCATTACAAATTGAAGTCTAAAAGGTACCAATGTACATTTCCTTGGACCATCAGGTTGGCGCTCAAGAAGTCTCAGATTCTGGAGGATTCTGGATTTTCAGATGTGGGATGTTCACCTTGTACAGGTAAAACAAAAACCACTTCGTATTTTCTTAATTGTGAACTTAGTTTATTGGTACTTGTAATTGGGGAAAAATGTAATAAAGCTGTAATGTTAATAAAGAGGTCAAGCTTTTATTTCATTTGGTTGTTTTAGCCAGACTTTATATCTCAGAGTCTCACATGCTTGCATGGTTTATCCTGGTTTTCTATATTAGTCCAAGGAGACGGATCCCCATCTAAGTAATACAATCCCTTGAAAATAGGTTTTTTGATCAATTTCTCAATGTCTTGTTTTGAACTCTCTGCTGCTTGCTGTAGTGTTAAGATAAACACTCATTTCAGAGAGAGGGGAGATGGAATACCTGGCATCAGAAATGCCACTGTGGGTCGGAGTACATCTCCCTTGCATGTGCCGAAGTGAAGTTGTTTTCCATGACAAAGTCCTTAAAGATCTGGTCTTTTGCCCCAAAGTCTTTACCTTTTTTCTTTTTCTTTCTTTTTTTTGCAGTTTTTGGCTGGGGCTCCGTTTGAACCCACCACCTCCAGCATACGGGAGCAGTGCCTTACTCCCTTGAGCCATAGGCGCCGCCCTGCCCTTACCTTTTTAATAATAGCCTGCTATTCTTTTCTCATTTATAATTTAATCTGATTTGTTCCTCAGCTCTGCTTTACTCGTTGTGATTTCTGTGCTCAGCCCAAGCAATCACACTGTTCCACAGAAACCAAGCTACCGTCTTGACTTTTTTGAAAGTTTGCTATAGTCACAACAAGCCATAAATAACATTTCCAGCGCTTTTTCCCTAAAGTCAAAATGCTCTAATAAGCATTTCCTTTGAGTGTCATGTTGGTGCTCTAGAAGTTTTATATTTGGAAAAACTATTCAGCTTTCAGATTATCAGACCACAGAGTGTCAAACAATGATGCCTATAATATCAATATAATTACATAAAATGTTGGTTTCAATAATTAGTAACCTGGTCATTACATACTAATACATACATTAGTAACCTGGTCATTACATACATAAATACTCTTCCAGTCAAGTTAAACATGCTAAAATAGCCACTTGTCTATTATAGAAGCAAAAATAGAATGGAATAATTGAGAAGGTAAAACATAATAAAGAAAATCCCTTAATCTACTTTAATCCAACTGCCTCTTTTTAGCCTTTGCTTATAAAATCTGCTCTGCCTACCTTTTGGAGCTTAATGGCAGGAACAGAAATCAAAATAAAGGCAGCTCTACATATGTTCAGCATTGCTCTTTGACACAGCAGCTACCCTTAACCTGATCTAGTTAAGCGATCTGGGTGAAAACCATTTTTGCTGTTACTTGAAATCCAAAATTCTAACACTTGAACTTGATCTATGGCTGAATTAACTTCCTGAGCCTTTATGACCCAATGGTGACTTTCAAAAGTAAAAAATTACTAAAACACGCCTTTTAATTACCCTTCACTTATTCTCCCTCTCTTGATAGGATACCTATCAATACAACTATATTCTGAAATCATTTTCATTGAATCCTTAATTTCAGTAAAGACACTCTATATCAACTTAGTTACAAATGTATTTCTAGGTTTTATAGACATGTCCTTTCAACTCATGCACTTGGAATGCCTACTCAATAACAAAAAATTGATATTGCTGCTGAATGTTATGACTGGCTTCCTGTTTTACCCGGTATTATAGTCATGATAGCTTGTTAAATGTATCTCCTTGTACTCATCTATTTCCTTACTGCCAAGCATACCACTTTAGCATATCAGCTCCACAGTTGACCAGGATGCTGGGCACAGGCTACTTACAGGCTTAACAACAATGAAGGAGAATTCTAATAAAGAAAGCTTCAGTGCAAAACTGATGGATACCTCCTATAATGCTTATCCTGTGTGCACTTCAACTGTGTCTGATATTTAGAAAACTTTGGATATCTATGAGCTCAAGTCTACTAAAAAATTGGAAGTGTAATATTTACTACCACCTGATAGTTGTGTGAATTCAAGGTTTAAAGAAACTTTAACATGTTACACTTTAAAGTATCAAAGGGAGTTCCAGTCATCCAACATTTCTATTCTCTTATCAACCAATTACACAAGACCCAACTCTTAGTTACAGTATCTTAAGTTTTACAGAAAAACAAAATTAAAAATCCGTGGTTCTACATATGAGTATGTGCCCCAAAATAGTATCTTCTAATTAGAAAAAATAAAAGACAAAGATTGAACACAGATATAAGGCAAAATAACTTACAAGATTCTGGGCAACCTTCAGAGTTTCTGGAGCAATACATCTGGCTGAAATTTTATTGAGTGGAATTATAGTGAATCGACGTTTTAATTCCCCCTTTTCCAGTAGCTTTTTACCAGTAACCTAAAATACATATTTGAGATTTAAAAATATATATATTGATGATAGAAAACCTTTAAGAGTAAAGAATGCAAAGAAATCCATTATCAAATAAATATTTAGAGTGAATGGGAGAAGACGGCGGACTAGAAGCAGCTCGTGGGTGCTAATCTTGAGAAGACTGAAAGTTAAAGGCAGAGGTTTACCTACAGATGGCTCTTTCTGGAAAGAACATTGTAGAACTCCAAAGAGATAGGGGACATTCAGAATAAAGTAGAAAATGATAGGATAATTCATTCAGCAAGATCAAGGACAACTTTGGGAAGTGATTGAAAAAAAGGCATTTGACAAAATTCAATACTCTTTCATGATAAGAACATTTAACTAAATTGGTATAAAGGGAACTATCTCAAAGTTATAAAGGCTATATATGACAAACCTACAGCCAACATCATATTGAACAGACTGAAAACATTCCCATTTAGAACTGGAACCAGACAAGGTTGCTCAGTTTCACCACTTTTATTCAACATAGTGGTGCTAGATGTTCTAACCAGAATAATCAGGCAAGATGAAAAATATCCAGGGGATTCAAATAGGGAAAAAAGAGGTCAAACTATGGCTCTTTGCTGATTGAACCCCTATTCAATAAATGGCACTGAGAAAAGTAGATGGCCATATGTAAAAGATAGAACCAAGATACATACCTCTCACCACTCACAAAAATTAATTCATAATGAATAAAAGACTTAAACCTAAGGCATGAAACTAAAATAATTCAGAAGAATTGGAAAAACTCTTATAGATATCGGCCAAGCTAAAGAATTTATGAAGAAAGACCCCCCCCCCCAACAAGAAAAAATTATAGCAACAAGATAAATAACCAAACGAGGCCTGATCAAATTAAAAGTTTCTGCACAGCTAAGGACACATCAATAGAATAAACAGATGGTATGAGAGAAAATATTTGCATGCTATATATCCAATAAACGTCTGATAACCAGGATCTGACCAGAACTCAAGTATTTGGATAATTTAGTAGCAATCTCACTATTAGGCATTTATCTAAAAAGATATTATAGAACAAAGACACGTGCATTTAAACATTTATAACAGCACAATTTACAATCACAACCTGAGTGCCCATTAATACATGAGTAGATTAAAAAAAGGTATTATAATTATTTACATTTTTATACATTATTTATACATTAATATGTATACCATGGGAGTACCATTCAACCATAAAAAATGATAATTTAGTACCTTTTGTAATAACTTAGATGGAACTGGAAACCATTCTCCTAAGTGAAGTATCACAAGAATGGAAATACAGACACCATTTAGTAGTCAATACTAAATTGGAACTAGTCGATCAACATTTATGTGTACAAATTTAAGTATAACTGAACAGAAATCTGCAGGTGGGATGCACATATTCTGGGTAAAGGGCATAACTTTGACTTAAAATGTACAAAAGCAAATTATGTAACCAAAATGTACTCCCGTAATATTCTGGAAAAAAAAGAGAAAAATAATTTGGAACTAATCAATGGGTACATACTTGCATAGAGAGAAGGAACAGTCATTGGAAATCAGTAAGAAGGCAGTGAGGAGGAATAGAGGGGTAAAAACCTACCTTACAGGTACAATGAACACAATTTGGGTGATAGGCACACTAATGGCTCTAACTCAAGCATTAATAAAACCTACCTATGCAAAAAAAAATGTTATACCCCTTAATATTTTGAAACTAAAATAAAATAGCAACATACAGTACCTTCTATAGCAAACAATCAAAAAGTTCAAGACTATACACACACACAAATACTATCCAGCCTTAAGAAAGAGATGCTACCATTTGTGCCAACACAGATGATCCTGGAAGGCTTATGTAAGTGATATAGCCAGACACAGAAAAAAATTACTGTATGATTATTAATTATGCATGTACACATACAGGGAAAGAAGAAAAACAAGAAAAAGAAAACAAAAGTTACCTCTGTGTCTACTACAACATTGTAGAGTCGTTCCCCAGCTACCAATTCTAAAGCTGTGGTTGCAGATGTATCCTTCACACTAATCAGAGAAGCTACTAGTCCTTTCACAGAATTTCTATTCCAGTTCTTCTCTGGATCTCTAAAGTAGAAAAGTCAACAAAAATTAATCTTAGAATCCTAGATAAGTAAATAGAAAAAGACATACTTTACTAGTCAAGAGCTCTTTCGGACAACACATTAAGCAGAATTGAAAGTATATGAAAGAATCACATAGTTTTAATACAACAAGAATTTTAACGTACTACTAATGACTACCCAGCTGTTGTTTTTAAATTAATCAATAGATATTTCAGTAGGTTTTCAATGTAATAAAAACAACTCTGATGTCCTCATCTCTGTAATACATATAACTGTAAGCATTCCATAAAAAAATCCATATAGCTAAACAAATTATAATATGTAAATGTAATAATGAAAGAACAACTTTAAAGATACTTGAAACTGATATTAAATTGCCCTCATTTTGGTTTTAAGATTAGTAACATCAGAAGCCATTAAATTCACAAAAACTCCCCTGCCCACATTTGAAATATTTCAATAGATGATTAAGGAAAAAATACCAATTAAGGAAAAACAGGTTGCAAGTTCCATACAAAAATATTGGTGTTAAAATTTTCAGTCTGTTTCCAGTTTAAATAAAACTATGTCTTTGTTATTACTATGATAAAATTCAAAGTTTAAATCTCTCACTTGTATGCAAATTGAAGATTGGGAAATTTGGCCAGGAGAGCTTCATATGTTTCTTTCAATCTACCGACAGCACGAGACAGCTGCTTGCGCTCTTCCAAAAGTCTCTCTTCTTTATTTTCTGAACAGTAAATCATCAAAAAATTGAAACCAAATTTTAAAAACTCAGATATTTTAAGGAAAATGTTAATACCCTCTATTTCAAAAGCATTCCTCTATAAGCAAAACACAAATTTTTGGTAAGAGAAAAAAATTCTTAACCTTCAAAATTTATATCAAATGTCAAGCAGGCATTTCCAACAACAAATAACATAATTTTCACTCTAAGAAACAACATGCACTATTTCATAATTAGGCATTTTTCTAATTATATTTACAAATATTTCTTATACTAATCCCCACTAATAGCGTCAAAGGTATTTCCTACTTCCTTATTTCTATTCCTTAAATTGCTTTCATCAACAATTACTACCCTCTAATGATTTATCATGTTTTAAAAGGCAAACCTTCATAATTTAGCTTTTTTATTTCAGCTTCAAGTTTTTCTTTAAGTCTCTTTACAGCTTCTAAAGCTTCTTGATCCTTTTTGTAGCCACCATCCATCTTCTTAACTTCAGCTTGCTTATTCTTTAATTCCTGCTGGGCATGTTTCAACTTCATCTGAGCCTATGATAAAGAAATGTAACAGACTATATGACATATGAAGCAGATAATGCGAGTGACTGAATGGGCACAGATTCAGATTGGTTAATTATAAGACTTTAGTCAAGAAAATGTAACTGTTTAGTCTCTTGAATTAGTATAGACATAGATCAATCATTTCCCAGTGCTTTCTCCGTAAGAAACTACATGGAGCATAAAAACTAACATATTATTAATATAAATAAATAATTTGCAACTTAAGTTCATATTTCTAATATTCATAAAACATGACATATTAACAAAGTTGAAAAATTATATCAAAGATAAATGCCAGTAGCTGGTTAAACTAAAAATATAATAGAAAACTAGCTATCACAATCCTAGTTCCCTTCCTTTCCACTTAGGTGTTATTAATTATATGTGTATTTGTGAGTGTTATCTAATTAACAATGGAGAAGCTGCACTGAGCAATGAGAAATAAGATTATACAGGAAAAAGAAGGTAAATACAGGCAGTCTCTGAGTTATAAACATCCGACTGTGATAAGAATCACACTTGCAAATGGAGGTTATTACAGGCAATAGGTAAATTTACCTGTTCCAACTTACATACACATTTAACTTAAGAACTAACCTACAAAACTCACAGTGTTCATAACCCAGGACTGCCTGTAGACAGAGAAATAAATTTAAATACTAGAACCATTTTAACATCTGCAGTTTATATAGTTGAACAGTGCCTCTTAAAACCATGAACTAGTATAGTAAGACCTATGTGGGGGTATCTTCCCTTTAAAACTGAGTAATGACAGGTTTTTCCCAGTTCTCTTTGAAAATAAGTAAACAGAAAAACTTAAGAGTACTTTCAAGTTTTTCTGTTGTTGAATTCTATAAAATTTTTGTGATGATCATCTTTGTCATCTCTGAATAAAAAAGTTATAAATGTATACACAGAAAAACTTGAGGAGGATTAAAGCACAATTTCACATATTTGTATGCATATTTAAAAGGTGCACCCTCCATTAAAAAATATAAAGGAAGGACCAGGGTGTGTGTGTTTATTTTTTTTTCCTGCCAGCAAAACTGTGTCCATAGGACTTCACGCTGCACTACTATGTCAACATGTTTAACAAACATTTTATACAGACAGACAAGACTCAAGATTGTGACATCAACAGGGAAACGGAATGTAAGTAAATGTGAGGTGAAAAGACTTTCTAGAAAGATGCTGCTAAGTTCTGAAAACAAGGTTTTAAGAATTAGGTAAGAAAAGCAAAGCAATAGAGAGGATAAGGTTTTTTGATTCTTGTTAAAGCTTAAGGCTTCAATATTATGATACCAGTAAAAACAGTCAAGAAGGGTTAGAATTGCCTAACATCCCATATTCCATAAAATTCTGTGAGCACTCCAAGCACTTATTGCGCTTATGAAGTGAATTAAGGTAATTTATGTTTTACAGCAACATGACAAATTAACATCAATATTTAGCAATCAATACATACTTTTGCTGTATTAGGTACCAGAGAGACGCAAACAGAATAAAGTAAACATGTTCACTGACACTGATAGTTTTCAGCATTTTGTAACTGCCCAATTATAATGTAAAAAGAAACTTCAAAAACAAACAAAAAAAAAAAGTAATCACATATTGCTTAATGTCCGCAGTTACCTGTTTGGCTTCTGTCTGAGCTTTGCTTATATCATTTTTACAGGCCATCATCTGACCAGCTAGCGTGGCTTCTGCTCCATCTTCATTGCTGGACAGCCCAGCAGACACAGCATTGAAGTGCTGCTGGGCAGCAGCCAGAGCCTCGGCATCTTTACTACCAGCTTCTTGAAGGGCGTGCAGTCCTTCTGTTATGTTTTTCACCTCTTTTTCTTTCACTGCTAAAGTTTTAGAGTCCTTCAGGAAGAGTTTCAAATTGAAAAATATACATTAGGAAAAACATTTACTTTCTTACACACATAAACTCTCACACTATCACATTTTAAATTCTAAATTACTGCTTTGAGATTCACTCAGTTTGGGGGATAAATGTAACTCTTATAGTACCTGAAATATTTTCATTCCATATGTTATAATCAAATCTAGGATATACTGAGCTAAAAAACATTGTATATTTAAACAAACCACTTGAAGAAACTAAAAAACAATTTCTAAAGTTGAAATAATAGCCATCCTACACTAAGCTTAAAAGTACTGGTTTTAGGATTAAGAGAAATGTATACGAAAATATTTTACAAATTACTAACAGCCATAAAATTTACGTACTAAATAGTTGTAGGGAAAGTATTACTGATATTTAATACCTTTTAAGTAATATTAACCAGATATCTAAGACTTTGCAAAATACTATCATGGACAAAAGAAAAACAAAATCTTAGTTATGTCATTTATAGAAAGTAACCAGAAATTTTAGCCCACTTGATTAATTTATGATTCATCAAATATTTATTAGCACTTACTATATAGCAGGCATTGTTCTAAGACATTAAAGATACAGACTAAGACCTCCCTTGTCCTCAGGGAGGTTATATTTAAAGGCAGAAAACCTAATTATTTGATTTACCCAAATAATTGACCTTGAACATTGCTAACCTTTCTCAAAGTTAAAAATCCATGCATAACTTTTGATTCCCCAAAACTTAATACTAATTAGCCTACTATTAACCAAAGTTTCACCAATAACACAAGTTAACAAATATTTTTTGTCTTATATGTATTATCAACTGTGTTCTTACAATAAAGTAAGCTAAAGAAAAGAAAATGTTACAAAGAATCACAAGGACAAGGAAAGACATTTATGGTATTGTATTGTACCTCCTGACACCCTGTTTATGTCATCTGCTATAAGATTAATCTTCTGTCTGAAATGGTGTACAACCACAGCTGTAGACTTCAATCTACAGCACATTATCAAGCAGGAACTGCTCACAGAGATGAGTAGCACCATACAGTATTTTCAGTGGATGTCCATAACACTGTTGTTTATGACAGCAACAGGAGGGAGCTATGAAATTATTATAATAGTACAGTATGAACTAGTTAATTTTATGCAGTTATGATTTAATACTGTCTCTTTACAATTCTTTACACTTGTCTGGACTATAAAACGGCACCACTATAAGCATATGCATAAGTTTTTGACAAATTTTAACATTTTATAATTTAGTTATTTCTAGGCTATGAAGTTCATCTAAAGTTTTTTCAAACTGTCACGAGTCTTCAAAAGGTTTTCCTATATACAGTAGAATCGCTGTAAGTTGAACACCCAAGGGAATGTAACAAACTGGGTCAACATACAGAGGTGACCACCATAAAGAACTAGGCCTACTATACTGATATGTACATGTGGTGCATGTCCAGGATCTGACAATTAGATCAGCTTAAGGAGGTAATTACTGTAGGGAGGTGATCAACTATGGAGGACTACTGTATTTATGGAAAAAAACTACATATAAATAGACCCTCACAGTTCAAACCCATGTTGTCTAAGGGTTGAATGTACATGTGACTTTGGAACCACTGAATCATTTTTAAGCATAGGAATGGACATGATTCAATTTATGTTTTAGCCTCTGTAAAGATCAGACTGTGTAGCAGCAAGAATAAGAGTAGGGCAATAAATAAAGACACCACTGCAGTAGCCATAATGGTGGTGGCTCAAATTGGTTGGCAGTGATGGAGGAATAAAAAGTGGCTATATTCTGTATATATTAATGATTTAAAGCCAATAGAATTTGTTGATGGACTGGATATAAAACAAAGGCATGAGTGTTAGCCCTGGAACTAAAATTTAGAGATCAAGAAGAATAGGAAGATAAAGAAAAGAAAAAAAAAAAAACCACCACGGTCACTATGTGAAGCTTATTAAGGATCTGACAGATTTAAGGAAAAATATACCCAAACCAAGACAGGTCTGTAATTTAGAGCTTTACAAACCTCAATTAAAAATACAAAAGTTTGATGGACTGATTTCAGCTCTAGGTTCCACAATAGTCTGCTATGTCACATTCACATTGTTTTTATTTTGTCTAAATTTTTACCCTACTATTTAAGTGGATAACTGGACCTCTATGCAAATACATCTAATGGGACAGTATACAGAAACACTTTATTTTCATGAAGTTATTTTTTCAATAAAAAGACAATGTATATTTTCACTGGGATAACAGAATCCTTCTCAAAAGAAGTTCCATAAGCTCCAATCACATAGCCTACTTATCGACCTGCATATGAGACTATATACATATACTTGGGTCTTCAGTTACTATGAGTGACCAAATTCTACCACTTCCTCATGTACTGAGGAACCTTATTTTAACAATTCTCCAATCTGTCTCTTCTGAATCACAAATGATGCTTTTTCCATCAATCCACAAATGATGGATCTTTTCCATCAATATACAATTTGTTAATTATCCAAGGTAAAATCAAATCAAAAAATCTCTTATTTGTACATTACCCTCCAGTTTGCTCTCTAAGTATCCTTTTCAGAAAACTTCTCAAAAAGTTATCTGTATTCACTCTCAAATGTTTTTGCCTTCATTGTGCGTGACTGTGAACACTCTAATTAGGAACCCATGGCTGCCTCTTCTTGAAAGACCTTCTGCATTTGGCCTCCAGGACAACTTACTTCCCTGACTTTCCTCAGACTTCCTCAAACTCTTTGCTTATTCTTTCTCATGTCCCCTAACTTCTAAATGGTAAAGAATCCCAGCATTCAAACCTTAAACTTCTCCTCTTCTTACATGCTCATGCCTTTAACCATTTTATTGAGTCTCCATGGAGTTAAAAATCACCTACCCAACAATGACTCCCAAATCTGCACTTTTCTCCTAGATTTTATACATATTTAACTACCTACTCAATATTACCACTCAAGCACTTCAAGCCTATTATGTTCACACTATATTTTTTTCTTCAATCAAACCTGTTCTTCCTATTTTCCATTTTAACTACTATTAAACTACAAACTTCAATGGCTACCCAATTTAAAATCCCAAATTTCACTCTTATTCCCCTATACTCCTAAATCCCTTTCCCACTTTACTTTTTCTCCATATCAGTTATCATGATATAACACAATATACATTTTATTTTCTTTATTATCATTTTCCCCACTGGAATGAAGGCTTCCATAAGGCAAGGACTTTGGACCATTTTGTACACTGCTGTTCCCCCAGCCCAAATAATTGTACTTAGCTCATAGTAGACAATCACTAAATATATACTGAATGGATAAAGGTACACTATTGGCCTTACTAGCTTACCTCAGCCATATTTTTTTCCAGCTCCATGCGCTTATTCTCCTCACTTGCGAGATTTTGCTTCTTGAGATCAAATGCACTTTGAGATTTAGTATTAACTCGCTGAGCCTCTGTGAGAGCATCCTCTAAAGATCGAAGTATACCTCCAATTTCCTATAATCACATGCACCCAATTCAATAAAATCACTTAAAATTTGTTCAGGTTGTCGTTTTCTTACGTGACTCCCATATGAAATATTTACTATTTTATAAGCTATTTCATTCCCCTACTTCAACATTAACAAATCAACATGAAACACAATGCCCAGTGAATCTTGAAGTTATTGCATATTTTTTCACAGAGTATATTATCTGTTCTTATATATATGTTCTGACCTTATCTTTACTTTTTTCTAATTCTTCTATTTCATGAGTAAGTGCTTTTATTTTTTTATCATTCTCAGACAATTCTTCTTGAAGCTTTACAACTTTATCTTGCATTTCTTTTAACTCTTCAGCTGAGCGTGCTTTGGTATCTTCGGCCAGCAAAAATTGATAAGCAATATACAATCGACTCAAATGTTCTATTTCTCTCATTACTTTTTGGTACTCCAAATAGGAAGATCTTTCCTGAAAGAGAAGTCACCCTTTAAATTCCCATTACATAATATAATAGGTTTTGCCTCATACTGAATGATCACATTTTAAATTTTAGAAAACTATCTGACATTAAAACTCTGGCTTTTTTATATAGCATTATACCATACCTAATGAATTCTATGTGGTTACTTTTTCTAATATATAATCAGGCAGTTGGGATTAACAGAGAAATATATGGTTCATAAACTGGTGGTAATAAGTCTACAAAGATGACCTACCAGTGAGAGATAAACTACTAAATATATTTTGCAGTTAAAAAAGAAGTTTTGTAGTAATATTACCAAATGTCTACTTAACATTTTTTTCAAATACTACTATAAGCATTTGCTCACACATTATGAAACCTGATTCCCATAAAAACTTAATAAAGCATACAAAGTAATAACTAAAATTCCTAATCTGCAGATTAAGAAACAAATTCAAGGTTAAATGACTTGTCCATCATGTCAGAATTAGAAATGTGGCAAAATCAGGTTGAAATTGGAATTCCTGATCTAGTGTTTTCTACTAAATCATGCATAAAAAAATGGTACCTTCAAGATCATAATTTTTCATTTTTTCTAGCAACTTCTGTACTGTTATAAAAACAGCTTTAAGCATTCCTAAAATTTAATAAGCATTGAATAAATTCCTCAATGACTATCTATAAAAACAAATTTATTCTTTCACTGAAACATGGCTAAGTTTTATACCAGGAGCTGCAAAGATCAAAGAGAAACCTCAATTCTCTGTTTCAACAACTTTTGCTTACAAAATATCTTGACAGCAAAATTATGGCAATGGCATTCTTATCCTAGAAGTTATTCATTCTACCAAGGGTTACTAAGCATGCTCTATCTTTAAGAAATGTTGTTCTAAGCAAATCATCCAGGAAAATAAGACTTGTTTCTTTAATAATCAAAACTGACATATCATTTTCTGAGACTATTAAATTAAGATCATTCTCCAATATCATTAAGACTTAAGATATGAAGTACTTATTCTCTGTAAATAGAAGACTGAATTATGGAGCATCAATTCTAACTCCCTATCTCATTCTAGAAAAAAATCCCCATGAAATAATATATAATTCATCCTCATTACATATAATCTTAGATACATCATCATACATCCTGGCTGACTATCCTGCCATATACAGCATATACCTCTTTTAACTTTTGAATAGTTGGAGTAATCTCTTCTTCAAGTATCTGCAAAATAAAGGGAAAAAAAATCAGTATTTTCAATATGTAAAGTACCACAAAAAAATTTAAAAGAGAAGTGGAATGGAAGATTATAGAAAACTGAACTGAGAAAAAAAATTCCCTCTTCTAGGCGGCGCCTGTCACTCAAGGAGTGGGGCACCGGCCCCATATATGGGGGGTGGCGGGTTCAAGCCCAGCCCCAGCCAAAAATGCAAAAAAAATTTCCCTCTTTATAGCATAAACTACAAATGCAAGATCACACCCTTCTCTGAAAATGTTTTATAAAAATTTAATTACCGTCTTAATTTCTTTCAGCTTAGCCTCCTTTTTTTCTATAGTTTTCTGGGCAGCTGATTTTTTGTATTCATACATCCTGGTTCCAGCTGCTTCTTCTATCATGGATAATATCTGAAATGACAATTGTATTAATGTTTTAAGAATCCAAGACAATGTGTCTCACTGGAGTTTATATTAAATCATTTATAGTCTTGACCTCACTAAGCATCTTACAAAAATAATAGCCCAAATAGACCGTAAGAGTTAAATACAGTGACTTAATACAAATCTTCTTCTGTAAGGTTTTTCTGTTACACCAGCTAAGCAAGACCAAACAGAGGCAAAATTTCTTTTAATACTGGGCATACTGCCAAATATTAAATATACAATTTTCTCTACTAATCATTCTTAAATAGTATTTCTAAGAATTTTATAAATAGAAGAAATTATGTGGAAAAAATGCCCAGAAGATTAAAACAGTATCTATAGTTACAATTTTTAATGTTCATAAATAGTACTCTTACCTCTGGAGGTTTCATATTCAATACTTTTGTAATTCGGCCCTGAAAATAAAATGGCAAACTTACCATAATGATAACAAATTTCAGAAAATGCAACCTAAAAGCAGTTTATCTGTACTGAAGCTGCTAAATCTCAATATGCAATTTTGGGGGAGGTCTATTGTCAACCTACATTAAAGATGGTTCTTTTGTTAGATCTGAGACCAAAGGTACCTTATAATTCTAGGATTTTGGAACTTTGTTATTTACTTCCTTACTTGCCATTAAATGATGCAAATGACACAATGTAATGATACAAAGTTAGCTCAGACCAATTTTCTGAGACCATTAATTTTAATGATATAGAAACATCTAATTTTTAAAAAAGTATTGTATATAAATACATTTTAGCATAATTAATGTACAGTTGAATGATAACCTTCCAAAATAATTACATGAAACAGGACACATTTCTAGGCCTCAAACAGAATAAAATGTTTTATTCCAATGCCATAAAAATCATTAAGTTCATTTATTATCAAAAGCAAATAAAACAAAACCACCTACACACGCAGGTCTCAGAGAATCATATTACTAGGACATAGATTCACTTGAAGTAAACGTTTGGTTTGAATGTTTGACTTAAAATATTTTCTTTTGCTCCCATCGAGATCTTCTCATTAACATAACTGTGACTCTCAAAGGCAGCTGGATGGGTCAAGATATAATGTAAATTCAGGACAACATCAGTCTTTACGTCTCATTTGCATAAACTTCTAAGGAAGAAAATTACTAAAACTTTCATACTTGAAATATTAAAACGCTTTAATAGAATAAAAGAATATATCATGACTTTTTACATAGTCAAATAGGTATTATTCTTTTAATGACAATATAAAATTCAAGAAAAAATTCTAACTGTTCTCCAAAATGCAAATGTATGTAATACGGTAGATGATATCAATGCAAACAATTAAACCACATTTCTTAATAGATCCCAGAACACAGCATAATAGTAAATAGAACTGGAAAATCTAAAAAAGGTACTTATCCAATTATAATAAGTTAAAAATAAAATGTATCAAAACCATCACGAAAGAGATATAAAGACCTCAGACGAAATACCTGCATGATGAGAAAGTGAGGGTTATTAACATTAAGGCCAACAGAACAGAAGAGGTCCTGTACTCTGGTGTTGTTTGCATTTACTCCATTGATTAAATATTTATTTCTGCCACCAATAACCACCTGAAAAAGGAAAAATTTTTTTAAATAGGAATGTATATGCACACCTTATGCCATTATCATAGATTACTAAGTATATTACTATGCACTTACTTATTCTATCCAGCTAACAGTAAACAAAACGAATTCTAAGTAAAGAGTTGAAGAAATGTGACATGGTCAAAAATATTAACTTGAGTTAGGGCATGTACCTTCTACTCCAGTCACTTTTGCTAATGAGTTACATAATCATTACATAACCTACATACAAGGTTCCTATCCTACCATTCATTGGACTAGATGTCTAAGGTTTCTGTCTCCGTAAGGTTTATGCAGCTTTGTTTCCAAGTATGTGTAAAATATATTTTCCTTTCCTTATCACCTTCTTCCTGCAATTTTTCCACATTCAGAGGTTAACCCCCTTCTCTTCTACTTTTCAAGGGGAACAGAAGTCAAACATTAAAACCTAAAGAAAACTAGCTGACATCAATTCTTGACAAGATTCTAAAAGGCATTAATGAAGACATGACTTGTGACCACTTAACAAAAAGAGTGATCATGGAGCTTCAGTATGGGTCCATTAAGAACAAGTCATACCAGATATTATTCATACTCTATTATCACACTTAAACTACTCATTTATTGAGTAAGACTGTCTCACCTACCAGGTTTTGGGGTTCTTAAAGCCAGACCTAGTACACTCACTATAAGTAATTTGACATGGATTTGATAACAATATTTTGGTGAAGATACAGGCTGATGGCCTAAATAACAATAGAAAACAACCAGGTAGATTAGTAACAGACTCTGTGATAGAACAGGACTCTGACCCAATCCAGTCAACATTTTTCTTTGAAGTAGAGGCTTTCACTGAAATAGAGGAAAAAATCTGTAAATCACATAATGCTAAGGTGGAGAAAAACTTTAAAAAGGTAAAAACATGGTCTAACTACAAGAACAAGTTTTAAGGGACAAATGTAAGGTCCCTCATTGGTCTCAAAAACTTGCATGCAGGCTCGGCGCCTGTGGCTTAATTGGCTGGGGCGCCAGCCACGTACACCTAGGGTGGCGGGTTCGAATCCCCAGCCCGGGCCCGCCAAACAACAATAATGGCTGCAGCCAAAAAATGGCCGGGCGTTGTGGCGGGCGCCTGTGGTCCCAGCTACTTGGGAGGCGGAGGCAGGAGACTCGCTTGAGCCCAGGAGTTGGAGGTTGCTGTAAGCTGTGATGCCATGGCACTCTACCCAGGGGGATAGCTTGAGGCTCCGTCTCAA
>CAUYQV010144957.1:0-10932 GCA_963574575.1 Galagoides demidoff | reverse complement strand
GTTTTGATACAATGACTAAGCAAATGACATGAAATCTATGTTAACCAGCTTGATGAAAGTATTTCAAATTGTATATGAAAACAGTACAATGTACCCCACGTTTGCATTAATGTATACAGCTATCAATTAATTTAAAAAAATACACTATTGAATACTCTTGGTTATATTTAGTGGGAAATTCAGTCTAAACAGCCAACTATATTAACAAAAACTGACAATATTTGACTCTCAAATAAGCAGAGCACAAAATGTTATCTATCAATTTAAGAAATAATGGAAAACTGGAACTATTGAATAATATGGAATAGCCTTTCCCTGCGGGGGTGATTTGTTATACTTTCACAGTGCCGGAGATAATATATCCTAGGATACAAAAGAATAAGCAAATTAATTTACTGCTTAAACTAGAACATAAAATTTGCTCAAATAGCTAATATGAATAATATCTCAAGTAAGTTGTTAACAAACACTTTTTAAGTCTCTAAATAATTATTCTTTTGGGGGGTAATAGTAAAACACTATTATTTTAATGTCATGAGAATTTCTAAAAGCATAAACTAAGAACAAATTGTTTTAATTCGAATATATTGAAGTGATCCCCTTTTTTCTTTCTCTCTTTTTTTTTAAGAGACAGGGTCTTGCTGCATTGCCCAGGCTGGAGTGCAATGGCACCAATCATAGCTCACTGCAGCCTCAAACTCCTAGGCTCAAGCAATCCTCCTAACTCAGCTTCCCAAATAGCTATGACTATACAGACATGAGCCATCACACCTGGCTTCCTGTTTTCTTTTTGAGAATTTTTTTTTTTTTTTTTTTGGCTGAGGCTGGGTTTGAACCTGCCACCTCCAGCATATGAGGCCAGTGCCCTACCCTTTTAAGCCACAGGCACTGCCCTCTTTTTGAGAATTTTATAATAATCTTTGAATAATACGAAGTAACTTAGTATGTCCCCAAACATGAAATGAGAAACACTGCCACTGCTATTGTACTGGAATTTCCTATAATATGTGGCAAAATAAACTTGATATAGCCTAAACTCAGTTCATTTGAATACTATTTCTTTAAAACAAAAAGTACTGGAAAGTGTAACAAAAATGGATAATTCGACTTCTGCACTGATAAAATGTGAGACTTTCTAAAATTAAAAGGAGAGATTTAAGTGTTTGGTAAATTGACCCTCGGTCATATTCTTGCAATGTAACAGTGTATATAAATGTCCATTCCCTAGTTCCACAATATTGCTGAATGTAGTATTTTTAACACATTACTTTCAAGCACTATGATTAATGACTGGTTTCTGAAATCCATAGAAAGAAATCCTCAAAGTAAAGTGGCAATAAAGCACCTAATCAATAACAAATTTCTTTTTTTTTTTTTGTCACCGATGAACATTTATTGAGTGTCCACATGCGCACAGCTTTGAACTTGGCAATCACAGAACGCACTGGGGGAAGGGAGGGGGGAGGGAAGCAAGGGATCAGGTGTGGGGGAGTACCCCTGGGAAAGGTAGTCCCTGCTGGAGCCACCAATAACAAATTTCTAATGCTGTAGACTTGTAAAACGTACATACTTTTCAAGGAACACTAGTTTTATACAAAAAGTGACTACTTTCTTTTCTAAGAAAAACAAACTTCAAATTTTAATACAATAAATTCTATTTAAGGTATAATCCAAATAATGGTAAGCATAATTTTGGTGAAAAGCACAAGATTTAGTAACACAGAATAAAGTAAAGGGATTTTCCTTACATGACGTGCTAATATAACTGATTTTTAAATGGTGACAATTTGCTAATAAAAATGTCACACTTTACTTGCCTTTTTTTTTTTTTTTTAAATCTAAAGATGAAATTGCCCAGACTGGAGTGCACTGGCTATTCACAAGCACTAGAGACTCAAACTTCTGGGCTCAAGAGATCTTCCCGCCTCAGCTTCCAAAGTAACTGGGACTACAGGCAAGTACCACCATGCTTGGCTCTTGCTTTGTTAAGGTAAACTGAACATTTCTGAAAATCATATTTGAGTTTTAACAGATTTAAATAATCAGTCCATGGAAGAGTGGAATAGAAGGTATCATAAATCTGATTTCATTTTATAAAATTTGCAACTGAAGTTCTCCCTTACATTATTTCACGTAATTTTAAAACTACAAGCTGCAGCTGGGTGCAGTAGCTCACACCCGTAATCCTAGCACTCCGGGAAGCCACAGTGGGTGGACTGCTTGAGTTCACAAGTTTGAGACCAACCTGAGCAAAAGCAAGACCCTGTGTCTACTAAAAATAGAAAAACTGAGGCAAGAGGATCCCTTGAGCCCAAAAGTTGGAGGCTGCTGTGGTGCTATGACGCCACAGCACAGGCCCTCTACCCAGGGGGATACCTTGAGACTCTGTCTTCAAAAAAAAAAAAAAAAACCAAAAGAACCCTACAAGCTGCTTTCTCACAAAGAAAAAATGTGAAACACGGAAGAAATCACCTAAAATTGGTATTTTTAAAACAAGAAATCAAATAAGTACCAAAGATGCCTATGGAAAAACAATACTCACGTCCACTTAACCATTTAAAGTAAGTTTTGAGGAAAAAACCCCTTTAACCCCCAAATACATAAAATATGTTTATTTTATCATAAAAAACTGAATTAGAAGTATAAGATGCTCATTTTAGAATGTAGCCTAACTTACATGTAACCTTGGTCAAATGATCCTTTATATCAGAAAGATAGAGAGAAAATAATCATATTTAACTAAGTACTCCTTACCTCCTAAATGGGAAGATGAAACATTTAAGTGGTTAACAAATTTGAAAGGCTGACTAAACATAAAAATCACCATACTGGGGGAGGACATAAAAATCAAATAAATGATAGGACAATTGTACCATTTTAGAAAAGAACATTAAAGGCAGGAGTTAAAAATAGCTTAAGTAGAAAACTATCAATGAGAGAGATCAAATTCACTTTCAACATTTTTCAATACGTGAAAAGAATGAAGAGTAGAGTCATTAAAAAGAATCACAAATTATTATTGAGACAAATGTTAAAATGTTGAACCCAAGCTCAGACAAATACATAGAAAGAAGGGCAGCTCTAATATGCGTGGGGTAATCTATAACAAATCTGAGCTATATAAGTATGCTTAATGTCGTAAGTTAAAAAAAATTGCTCATTTTGGTGCGTGTGCACCTCTTGCCATAAATTTGAGTCAGCACCAATGACAGCTCTGCAGTCCTCCTATGTGGGACTGATCAGGTGGTTGCAGAGCTTCAGCTCACAGCAACACAATGCAGCTGAGCAGGCAAGCACAGCCCTCAGCCAGAAACGGTTCCGACTCTCCAGAACAAGACGACCTTTAAGCTTTAAGTTTCCGAGAGAAAATGAGATGCTGATGTTGAAGACGACACTACGGTAAGCTATTATTTAAATCAGTAAAAGACCGACTTCAGAATTTGTTTTCCTTTTTCTTTTTTTAAAGAAAAAGCCAATGTTAGGATTGAATATGTATTCAATAGCAAGTGCATGCACCAGAAATTTGCTGCAGTGTCAGTTAAGAGATTTCTTTTAAATATTTATTCACTTAGTAAATAACACATTGTTTTCCTTGAGAATTGGCAGTGAAATATACAGAAAAAAATAATTTTATAAACATGAGGTTTAAAAGGTCTGGTGTTCATCTGATTTTTCAAGTGTCTTAAAATGTTTTACGAGGATGTATTTATCCTAAAAAAGACAAATACGAAATTTCAAAGAATTTCTTTAAATAAATTCTTACCCTACACACACACACATACACTATTACATTACTGCAGAGATTAAAAAAAAAAAGACATGACAGCCATTTTTTCCTATCTGAGTAAGAAAGCATATTATCAAAAATAGTAATAGCTTAAGACTGTAATTCTGTATTTGCAGAGAATGACTTTTTATCATATTAAGGCTCTAGGAAGATGTATAAGAAAGAATATGGTGAAAAAAAAAAAAGAAAGAAAAGAAAAAGAAAAGAAAGGGGGGAAGGAAAGAAAATGCAGAAGAGAGTAGGGAGAGAGTCTCTCTCTACCACATAGCCCCAATTGAAGGATTAAGCAATTGGACTATAAATGAAGGGGAGCTTTGTTAGTTTAATCACTGGAACAATTATAAAAGGACTCGACAACAACGAGGTTTATTGAAAATTTTGCCTAATGCTAACTGACCCATGCAGATGCCTAAATTGTATTTGCATATTAAAAGAAGGGTGTATCTGTTTGTTTCCAGGCTTTGATGGAATATCAGATATTGAAAATGTCTCCCTGCCTGTTCATCCTTCTATTTCTCACGCCTGGTATTTTGTGCATTTGTCCTCTCCAATGTATATGCACAGAGAGGCACAGGAATGTGGACTGTTCAGGCAGAAACTTGACTACATTACCATCTGGACTGCAAGAGAATATTATACACTTAAACCTGTCTTATAACCACTTTACTGATCTGCATAACCAGTTAACCCAATATACCAATCTGAGGACCCTGGACATTTCAAACAACAGGCTGGAAAGCTTGCCTGCTCAGTTACCTCGGTCTCTCTGGAACATGTATGCTGCTAACAACAACATTAAACTTCTTGACAAATCTGATACTGCCTATCAGTGGAACCTTAAATATCTGGATGTTTCTAAGAATATGCTGGAAAAGGTTGTCCTCATTAAAAATACACTAAGAAGTCTTGAGGTTCTCAACCTCAGTAGTAACAAACTTTGGACAGTTCCAACCAACATGCCCTCCAAACTACATATTGTAGACCTGTCTAATAATTCCTTGACACAAATTCTTCCAGGAACATTAATAAACCTCACAAATCTCACACATCTTTACCTGCACAACAATAAGTTCACATTCATTCCAGATCAATCTTTTAATCAACTGTTTCAGTTGCAAGAGATAACCCTTTATAATAACAGGTGGTCATGTGACCACAAACAAAACATTTCTTACTTATTGAAGTGGATGATGGAAACAAAAGCCCATGTGATAGGGACTCCCTGTTCTAACCAAATATCATCTTTAAAGGAACATACAATATATCCCACACCTTCTGGATTTACTTCAAGCGTATTCACTGTAAGTGGGACGCAGACAGTGGACACCAATAATTCTCTGAGCATGGTAACTCAACCCAAAGTGACCAAAATACCCAAACAATATCGAACAAGGGAAACAACGTTTGGTGCCACTCTAAGCAAAGATACCACCTTTACTAGCACTGATAAGGCTTTTGTGCCCTATCCAGAAGATACATCCACAGAAACCATCAAAACACATGAAGCAGCAGCTGCAACTCTAACTATTCATCTCCAAGATGGAATGGTTACAAACACAAGCCTCACTAGCTCAACAAAATCATCCCCAACACCCATGACCCTAAGTATCACTAGTGGCATGCCAAATAATTTCTCTGAAATGCCTCAACAAAGCACAACCCTTAACTTACGGAGGGAAGAGACAACCACAAATGTAAAGACTCACTTACCTTCTGTGGCAAGTGCTTGGGAAGTAAACGCTCCATTTCTCTTAATGCTCAATGTTGTGGTCATGCTGGCTGCCTGAAGGTCTGTATTTTCTGAAACTAAGGAAAGTACTCCTCCTTGATGTACAGCTGGGAAAATAGTCCCCTATCTAAACAGTGATTCAAGCTATATTAAGTACTCAAGAAAGCCAGTCTTACATTTCTGACTGATGTAAATGAAGTAACTTGTATTAAATAAAACAAGTGCACAATGTCTTGGTACTTGCTGCTATTTTACTGTCTTAATTAAGTACAACTAATAAGTTTTTTTAATGAAATGTTTTCTTTTTAAGGCTTCAATTTATTGCACAAAATATAAAGCATCTAAACTTTAATATGTATTTTATGTATGTTTACACTGTCAAATGTGGGGAAAAATAAAAGGTCTATGCTCATAACTGTGTTATCTGGCTTTCTAGTCATACCAACTCAATCTAACAGAACTCAAAATGACTTAACCATTTTTGTTGTAGAGTACCTTGATAAAATCTTTAACGAGAATAAAATGTCAGTATTCAAGGATTTTTGACACTAATTCAAATCATGGCTGCCAACCCATGAATGGTTATGCCACATTATTATTTTATACACAAGCCATAATTGTTTTAAATCTAAATGATGTCCTGCTTCTGAGGAACTCTTGGCTACTTTACAGATTATATAATGGACAAAAGCCCTTCAAAAAGTTAGAAAACATTAGGCTTAGCATTTTAATAAGGAAAGTTTAACAGCTTTGCTTTCTGAATTTAAGTATTAAAAAAATAAAATGGAAAGTTTTAAAGTCACAAAGAAGTATTTTTAGTGTATATTTAATAAAAAATTTAAATATTTACAAAAAAATTTTAAATATTTACAAAATTTAAATTCTACTACACGGAGAGAGAAACTATCTTTTGTATGTAAGAAACTAGAATCTGACTTACCTAAATTAAAAATAAGATTACTTTAAGGATAAAATCATGGGGTCTAACAAATTGGATAGGAAAGGTCTAAAGGTAAAACAGATGAAATTCATTTGGTGCTATAACCAAGTGATGCACCCAGTAAAGCAGATGTAAGACTTGGGCTGGGCATGGGACAGATCCTGACACTTCAAATCGAACTGCACCAGGACTCTTAACTACAAATATAAAAGCCACCTTATGAATCAGTGACAAACATAATAGCCAAGAGGCAGCAAAAAAGACCCTGAAACAAGACTAGAGGAAAACACCAAGACTGCATAATTGAGAAGGGTAAGACACAAATAAGGTATTTAATTTGTGAGAAATACAGAAAAGTCTAATTTCAACAATTCTTAGAGGTGGGGGAAAAGAACAGAAAGAAATTTGTATACTTCTAAGAAATTTTAAAAATTCAGATAGCCTTCATTTATAGTTAGAGAGAGAGAAATAACATTCTAACATGCTCTTTTTTTTTCTTTTAAAGGACAAGGGTAATGGAAAAATTACTATTATGCTTCAATAATACAATTATCGTCTAATGCTGTCTAGTGCAGTGGCTCTTAAATACTTTTCTCCTTGGAAAACCTGAATGGCTCACAATGTCAGGGAATCTCTCCATTAAGAAATAGGGTTATCTGAAAAAAGTCTCCTAAATGACTTTAAAATGCATTACCTCTCTAAATAGGCAAGTTGTCCCTACTCCTGCCCAAATATTGATCTAATACCCTCACTGTATGCAATAGAGGCTAGGTGCTTAAATAATCCCTACTCTACCACACACTTATGTCTTGTTTAAAAAAACAGAATGCAGGTTTCTTAGTGGTAACTGTCTTTCACTATGAGGGTACCAAGAACTCAGTGCTGTCTCAGAATTCCTACAAGGAAAAGTGGCAAGAAAGGGGAATTATGGAATACAATATTAGAAGTACCCACAGTCTTGGCATACCCACATTCCTAAATGCAGTAATGTTACTATTGTTAGGATTAATATTATATCTGCATGTTCAAGCCCAATGCTATGAGAAATACACATATACAGAAATGCTCAAGCTCTATTCAGGGGTGTCCAACCTTTCCCATAAGCCACAGGCAGATTTTTTGAGGCCTGTTTGCTTATCTGTGTTGTCGGATACAGTGAAAAGTATGCACAGACCTTTTTTCCCTTTGCTTTAGCTTTTGTTATGTGTTGTGTACCCAAGACAACACTTATTCTTCCAATTTATAGCAGAGAAGAAAAAAGGCTGGACATCCCTACAAGTTAAGAGCAAGAGAATGCAAGAATGTGCTTGATTAAGTCTCCCCTCTTCCACCCTCTAGAATTCAGGTTTAGATATTAGTGAAATAGGGACCCAGAAGAATGTCAGAGAAATATTTACTTACCATAGCAAATTTGGTGCCCCCTATGGCTAACTTAAAACATCCCAATGTGTACTATTCAATAATCTTCCATAATAATGCTATGAAGCAATAGCAAATCCTTTAGCTGACACCAAAAATGTCAGACAAGAGTCAACCAAAAATCCTTAATAAAACGATTCCTTATAAGATATATTTTAAGAAATAGGTAAAAAATGATATGATACCATGCATTGCAAACTACCAGGCAACTCACACTGGTGAAAAGTAACTTAATATTTCCACTAAAATCACAATCAAAACAAAGGTGCCCAGTATTGCCAATCTTTTTAACACTTGGGAAATTATGAAAAATAAAAAACCTACCTAGAGATAACCAATAAAATTATAGGAAAATAAGAAACTAAATAATCATTATTAACAGGTGAAATAACTCTCTATCCAAAGGATTTGTTAGGAATGCCTCAAGAAATATAACTTTATATATGTATAGGTATATCTATATATACACACACACACAAAAGAATAAATATGGAAACATTAATGGTTTCCCCACATACTGGCAACAAATAATTAGAAAACTATGGAAAAATATACAATGTCAAGAAGTAACACTCATATGAAATATGTAGGATCAAATGAGGAAAAGGTGAAAAACATTAATGAGAACTACAAACTAAAAATTGATGGATGCTAGGCACAGTGGCTCACACTTGTAATGTGAGGGTGAAGCAGGAGTAGCACCTGAGGCCAAGAGTTCGAGCCCATACTAGCAATGTAGCAAGACCAGGTCTCTGTAAAAAATTTTTAAAAATAGAAAAAATACTAAGATTCCCAGCAAATAAATGGGCAAACATTATATAGTTGGGAAATGCAAAAAAAAAAAGATATGATGTCATGGCGGTATCTGTGGCTCAGTGAGTAGGGTGCTGGCCCCATATAACAAGGGTGGCGGGTTCGAACCTGGCCCTGGCCAAACTGCAAGAAAAAATAGCCAGGTGTTGTGGCAGATGCCTGTAGTCCCAGCTACTTGGGAGGCTGAAGGAGGCAAGAGAATCAACTAAGCCCAAGAGCTGGAGGCTGCGGTGAGCTGTGATGCTACAGCACTCTACTGAGGGTGACAAAGTAAGACCCTGACTCTTAAAAAAAAAAAAAGATATAATATCATTTCTCACTCTTAAAACCATAAGCAATTAAAAAAAAAAAAACTAACAAAAATCGGGGCAGGGCCTTGGCTCAAGGTGTAGGGCACTTGCCCCATATACCAGATATGGCAGGTCCAAACCCGGGCCCAGCATAAAACTGCAAAAAAAAAAAAAAAAAAAAGTAACAACAATCTGTGTTGGGAAAGGCATAGTAAAATGGCCACATTCACATACTTGTACAACTCTTTTGGACAACAACGGGCAACAAAATAAAAACTAACATATTTTAACCTTTAACCCAATAAATTCTAGGTAAATCGTAAATCAGTATTCTTTCTAGCAGAAAACAATGCTAAATATCCACCATTAGGAAACTGATTAAGTGATGACCTACTCACCAGAATATTATGTTGCTAATAAAAATATTTATGAAGAGTTTTTTTTTAAATTTTGAAATGTAGAGATAGCAAATAAATTATTAAAAAGATAAGCAAAAACTATAGGATATAAACATATATCCCATAGAACTATACATAAAAACAATAACAAAAACAAATATACCAAAATGGTAACACTATATACCAAGTATATTTTATTACCTGCCTTGTCCTTGACAAAATGCAAGAGATCTAAGCAACAAACCATTGAAATGTCTGTCCACAGCAAGTTAAGCAGGAAAATAAGAAATGAGAATAAACAAGATGAACTATGACCAAGAATATGACAGAGTATCTATGAAGGTAAAGATCAGAGAAAGAACCACCACCAAAATTCCTATAAGCAAATATACACTGTATTAGCTTATACCTCTCCAAGGCCAATGGCAGCCAGGATTGCTCCCCCAGCAATCTAACCAAATAAGCTCTTTTCTCTCCTTAAAGACAGCAAGTAACAGACCCTTCAATAATTCTGTATATCTCAGTCTTACTATGTCACCCTGGATAGAGTGCTATGGCGTCACAGCTCACAGCAACCTCAAACTCTTGGGCTTAAGTGATTCTCTTGCCTCAGCCTCCCAAGTAGCTAGGACTACAGGCACCTGCCACAAAGCTCAGCTATTTTGTTGTTGTAGTTGTCATTGTTGTTTGGGGAGCCCAGGTGGGGTTTGAACCTGCCAGCTCCAGTGTATGTGGCCGGTGTCCTAACTGCTGAGCTACAGGCACTGAGCCTAAACCTAAACTCTTTTTTTTTTTTTTTTTTTTTTGCAGTTTTTGGCCCGGACCGGGTTTGAACCTGCCACCTCCAGTATATGGGGCCAGCACCCTACTTCTTGAGCCGCAGGCACTGCCCTTAAACCTAAACTCTTAATATGGCTTTCTCTATGACGAGGTCTTTGCATCCCTTTGTAATATCATCTTAAAGTTTTCTATCTCCCTCACCTTTTAGTTCTAACAAACAAAATGTCTTTTTGTTCCTCACCTGCCTTGCTCTTGCCATCAGGCCTTCAGACGTACTGCATGTCCTCCTTGCTGCACTTCTCTCCCTCTTCTTGACCTGGCAAATCCTACTCATCCTTTTGATTTTGGAATGCTCCTAGAAATTGCTTTGGTTTTTAAACCATCTTTATCTGAATTTATAAATGTAAGAATGAATTAACACAGATCAAAGATGTGACTAGTGGGCTAACAATGACCAACTTAAAGCAAGCCAAGTCAAACCTCCAAGTTTATTCTAGAGTCTAAGTTTCTTCCATTTATTCAAGGTTACAGCTTCAAAGTCCTGAGAAAAGGAAAGTGAAGAATGAGGAAGGATCTGGGAGGCTACTACTTTTCATATTAAAAAAACTAGTCTAGGCTCGGCGCCTGTGGCTCAATCAGCTAAGGCGCCAGCCATGTACACCTAAGGTGGCGGGTTCGAATCCCCAGCCCAGGCCCGCCAAACAACAATGATGGCTGCAACCAAAAAATGGCCGGGCGTTGTGGCGGGCGCCTGTGGTCCCAGCTACTTGGGAGGC
>CAUYQV010144955.1:0-18049 GCA_963574575.1 Galagoides demidoff | reverse complement strand
ACCACATTTTAGGTCACAAGTCTAACCTCAGTAAATTTAAAAGAATAGAAATTATTCCTTGCATCTTCTCAGACCATTATGGAATAAAAGTTGAACTCATTAACAATAGGAATCTGCAGTCTCATACAAAAACATGGAAGCTAAATAACCTTGGCTGAATGATAGGTGGGTCAGAGATGAGATCAAGAAGGAAATTATCAAATTTTTGGAACAAAACAATAATGAATATACAAGTTACTAGAACCTCTGGGATACTGCAAAGGCAGTCCTAAGAGGGAAATTTATAACACTGCAAGCCTTCCTCAAGAAAACAGAAAGAGAGGAAGTTAACAACTTAATGGGACATCTCAAGCAACTGGAAAAGGAAGAACATTCCAATCCCAAATCTAGCAGAAGAAAAGGAATAACCAAAATTAGAGCAGAATTAAATGAAATTGAAAACAAAAGGATTATACAACAGATCAATAAATCATAAAGTTGTTTTTTTGAAAAGGTCAATAAGATACATAAACCTTTGGCCAACCTAACAAAGAAAAAAAGAATAAAATTGCTAATTTCATCAATCAGAAATGGTAAAGACAAAATAACAACAGACCCCTTAGAAATTCAAACAATCCTTAATGAATATTACAAGAAACTTTATTCTCAGAAATATGAAAATCTGAAGGAAATGGACCAATACTTGGAAGCACACCACCTCCTAAAACTTAGCCAGAAGCAAGTGGAAATGTTGAAAAGGCCTATATCAAGTTCCGAAATAGCATCAACTATACAAAATCTCCCTAAAAAGAAAAGCCCGGGACCAGACAGCTTCATGTCAGAATTCTATCAAACCTTTAAAGAGGAACTAGTACCTGTACTACTTAACCTTTTCCAAAATATAGAAAAAGACAGAATACTACGCAACACATTCTATGAAGCAAACATCACCTTGATCCCCAAACCAGGAAAAGACCCAACAAAGAAAGAAAATTACAGACCAATATCACTAATGAATATTGATGTGAAAATATTAAACAAGATCCTAACAAATAGAATCCAGCAACACATCAAACAAATTACACACCACGGCCGAGTGGGTTTTATCCCAGGATCTCAAGGCTGGTTCAACATACGTAAATCTATAAACATAATTCTTCACATAAACAAATTAGAAAATAAGACCATATGATTATCTCGATTGACACAGAAAAATCTTTTTATAATATCCAGCATCCTTTCATGATCAGAACACTTAAGAAAATTGGCATAGAAAGGACATTTCTCAAATTGATAGAGGCCATCTAAAGCAAACCCACAGCCAATATCGTACTGAATGGAGTTAAATTGAAATCATTTTCACTCAGATCAGGAACCATGCAAGGTTGCCCATTGTCTCCATCACTCTTTAACATTGTAATGGAAGTTTTAGCCATCATAATTAGGGAAGAAAAAGCAATAAGGAGAAGCCAGAAATGTAAAAGAAGATAGTTTACAAAAGAATTTATGCTTTGTTAAGAGGTTATTATTTTATTCTATATGGGATAGGCCTCAAAGGTTTTAAGTTGAAATAGATTTGAATTTGGAAACATTTCCTAATGTTAGCAAAAAAGATGAATTAAAGCAGAAATCCTAGGGGCACAGATGGCATAGGAGGCTATTGCAGCCAAAATGAAAAATGGCATGGATTCAATTGAAGATAATGAAAAGAATCAAAATGGATAGATATTAGTTAAATATATTCAGAGATTAATTCAGAGGTGAATCAATAGGATTGTGAATAGACAACTAAGTGGAATAAATGCTGGAGAAGATGAGCATGTGAGTCATTTCAATACATACTAATTAATTAATTAATTTAGTTATTATTTTTTGAGATAGTCTCATTTTGTCATCTGTGGTAGAGTGCCATGGCATCACAGCTCACAGCAATCTCAAACTCCTGGGTTTGAGCGATCTTCTTGCCTCAGCCTCCTGAATAGCTAGGCCCACAGGCACCTGTCACTATGCTCAGCTGTTTTTAGAGACAGGATCTTGTTCTAGCTTAGTCTCTATTTACTGAGCTTAAAGTGATCCACCTGCCACTGTGCCTGGCAATGAGGACAAAAACCTTCTGTTTCTTTGTTAAGCAGGCCACAGCTAGATTCAAATCCAGCACCCCCAATGCAAGGGGCCATAAACATGAGATATGGACACCCCATATTAATTCATTACATAAATTTCTGTTTAATGAATGAATGCAAGATTATGTAAGATTATGGCAAAATGGCTTGAATAACTGTATATATATATATATATATATATATATATATATATATATATATATATATATATTGATAGTGCCAAACAAGGTAGGGAACACAGTAAGTACACATATAATAATATGCGTGGAGTACTTACATCAAGTAATCAATTGCTTGATTGTATTACATCATTTAATATTCATGGTCATGATATGAGAAAGATAACACCATCCCATTTTATAGATGAGGATTCTGTGCCACAGCAGTGAGTAGTTTGCCCAGAATCACACAGTAAGTGGAAGAAACAAAATATGAGCTTGTATTTTGACCCAAGATTCTCCTGTCTCAGATTCACTACTATACCACCATGCATGCTCTTTCCAAGTCTCTGATAATCCAGTCAAATCATTAGCACCTGCTCATGAATTTATGTAGATCTATGCTCCTGACCAAAAAAACCAAACTTTTTAGATATACAATAACATTGATAAAACTCAAAATCTCAAAAGCTAAATGAAAGACAGATATAATAGATGTATAATTCCATTTATATGACATTCAAGGAAAGGCAAAATTAGAGTGCTAGAAATCCAGTCTTTGTTTACCAGGGTCCAGGGTTATAGTTAGGGGACTGACTACAGAAAGGAATAAGAGAAATTTGGGGGATGATGAATAGTTTTGTTTTTCAAATTATTGAATTTTAAATTAAATTAACATTGTATATATGTATGGTATACAATGTAATATTTATACATGCACATATTAGGGTATAATTAAATCAAGCTAATTAACATTTCCAACACCTTGCATACTTATAATTTTCTTTTGATGAGAACATTTAAAATCTATTCAATTTTCAAGTATGCAATACATTCTTATTCACTATCAGAAGTGTACTATACAGATCTCCAGAAGTTATTTCTCCTGGTTAACCAAAACATTAAGGTTTTATATCATAAATGTGAAGGTAATTAGATGACTGTATATTTTAAATTAGTAAATTTTATTATATGCAAAATTTTTTGCAAAAAAGTAAATTAAAAATATAAGGTGCATCTAGCTCAACTTTCTATAGTGTCAAAACCTTCCTCTTATTATGATACTTGAGGGAGGTGGATAGATTGACTTCTCAGTGGCCTCTGCCTCAAGCCAAGGGAATGGGGGAAAGCTAGAAGACATGCCATACCTAGAGGCTCATCAAGAAAACTGAAGATGGAGAGATCCTGGATTGTGACTATCCCTATGCACTGAGAGTCAAGTGGTAGATGAGATTGAGCCTGTTAAAAGAGCTGAGTTCTTTGAACTCCTGATCTGCAGCTAGATTAGGAAACCAGGCTTGCTATCTCTGCAAGGATGAAACTGTTTTCCCCCTTCCTCTTTCTAAATATACTATCAGCCATTTATTAGTAACCTCCTACCCTATGTTCCATTTATCCAGCCTTTCCCTGTTTCCAATCTTTCTGGGAACTTGAGATTCCTTTAACCCTATCTTTTGGCATTTTTGCATTTTGCATATATACTTTGTGTTAGAAATCAATAAAAGCCTTCTGAAAAAGCCAGAGAATTGCTGCATTGTCCCGGTCTGCCACTTGGCATGAGGTAATGTATGCCTTTCTCCAGGCATTCTCAGACTCTATGTTTTAAGCTTATGTAGACCATCCTAGTTCTCCAGTGACATTTTCCCTGTTGGCTCTCAGCCCAGGTGGGGTTCCTCAGGTGACAACCCCAACAAGTGCTTTTCTATCTGGTATAATTGTTTGCTTACTCACAAATATATGTATTAGTCTATCTTTCTACTTTAGCATGTAATGCAATAAGGCATACAGAAATTCAGGAATCTGACATCTTGAAAAATTGCAGTTTCATATATTTGCTCTCCTAAACCACTTGTTACCTAAGTTGAAATTTGGGTATAATTGTAAATTATTTCCTCTTTACTCATCCCCAGGTGATGTAATAATCACCTTTTAATTTCATCTCTTAAGTAAAATAATAGACAATATTAATTGATTCTTAATGATGTGCTATGTACCACTCATACTGCTTTCACTGAATTGACTCATATTCTTCAAAATGATTCTCTATGTAGGTTATATTATTAGCTACATTTTTTTTTCTGAGGACGCTGAGGAATAATGAGGATAAATAACTTGTCCAAGGTATACATCTGCAGAGCTAGAACATAAGCTAAACAGTCAAGTTTCAAGTTCTACAGTGTAATCTGTTGTAGAGCACATCTCATCTCCTCACTTCTCTTCATTCCTATAAAATTACTCATATAGTTTTGGCTCCATCTTTGGTCTTGCCTGTGTGTAAGTCAGGCTACATAGTGCTACAGAAGTGATTTCTTAGCAATGTGAATGGGAAAAAATAAAAGACTTCCAAAATTTTCTTCTCTATTATGGCAATAAAAACACTGCAAAAACTATGAAAACTGACATTTTCAGAACTATGGAAGTGAACTAAAAGATTGCAACAATGCAAGGAGCATTTATTCAATAAAAAATGACTGAATTTTGGTAAGAAAAGTAAGATTTGAACCATTTTAATTTGCTCTATTCCTTGGCCTTCTCTCTAGTTTCATAGTAGCTTTGGAAAACAAGGAAAATTCAATATGCTGAAACCCTTAGCTTAGCAGTTAATGAAGGGAACAATGGGTTATGTTTCTTCAAAGCTACATTCTAGGAACATTCTCATCTTTTATACTATCTAGTAATTAATTTGGAAAACCCCACCCACAGGGCTCATCTTTATTTGAACTGACCCAGTGATCATCCAAGGTGAACTTTTCCCAGGACCATTTCTTAAAATTTGATGGAAGTTGTTTAATATTTCAACTACCTGAAGCAATGAAAAAAGTTGAAGTAATTAACATTCTGCTCAAATTCTCAAAAGGAAATGCTGGGAATGAGATGGTCATAGCTTTGGAAAAGCTCAAGATGGTTCTTGGAATCAAGAAGAGCATGTTCATGTGCAGAACTATGTGCTTGTACAGGGCCTTGTGTCTACCCAGTCAAGATATGATAAGGCACGGTTCTCTCAACTGAGGTTTACTATCAGGTTCTGCAAAAGCAGGAAATGAAGGCTAAGGTAGAGTTTTTAAAAATTTCTGCCTGAGTACTGAAAATATGCCAACATATATATACACATAAACACACACAGACCCTCATTAATGGCTGGGGACTTATTGCTTCTATGATTTGAAGGTAATGTCTGTTCAACCATCATTTGACTAGTAAACTAAGGGAGCAGAAACTTTAGTGGCCTCACCTGCCAAAAAATACAGACTTTACAGAATAACTTTTTAGGAAAGTCACTAAACAAATACTTTGGATAGGGAAAGAGAATCTGACTTCAGAGTTGTGACATTATGTTATTTCAAATGCCCAGTTTTTGACAAGGAATTATATACATGTAAAGAAATAAGAAAGTATAGGCCATATACATGTAAAAAAAAAAAAAAACAGTGAATAGAAACTGTACTTCATAAAGACCAGGCCTTGAACTTACTAGAAAAAGACTTTAAATGATATATTATAAATATTTCTAAAAACAGAAAATAACCTGTGCCTCAAAACTAAAGAACAGTATCTCAAAAAATGTCTTATTGAGTAGGGTACATTAATAAATAGGGAGAAATTATAAAAATGAACCAAACAGAAATTCTGGAGTTATAAGTATAATAACTTCCATTTTTTAAAAAATCACTCCATTGTCTTAATTACAGATAGATATGAGTTGATAGAAAAAAAATCAGTGAATTTAAGGGTAAATCAACTGAGATTGTCCAGTCTTAGAAATAGAAATAAAAATAAGTAAATAACAATGAACAGCTTCAGAGAAATGTGGAATACCATCAAGCATAGTAACATGTGCACAGTGGGAGTCTTAGGAAGAAGAGACAGATTCAAATGAGAAAAAATAATTGCAAAACCCCTCCCAAATTTGATGAAAAATATCAATCTACACATACAAGTTCAACAATCTTGAACATCTAAGCAGCATAAATTGTTAGAGAGTCAAATCCAGATTTATTGTAGCCAAATTGTCAATAGACAAGGAAAAAATCCTAAAATAAACAAAAGATAAACAATTAATTATATACCAGGATCACCAATATTATTAACATCTGATTTCTCAGCAGAAACACAGACACCTGAAGGCACTGGCATAACATATTTAAAATGCTGAAAAAAAAGACTGTCAACCCAGAATTCTATAGTCAGCAAGAATACCTTTCAAAATAAAGATGAAATTAAAACATTTCTGGACAGACCAAAACTGAATAAATTTATTGCTAACATATCTTCCATACAAGGTATCTTACAAAAAGTTCTTCAGACTGGAATGATAGAACACTAGACAGTAATTCAAATCTTCATGAAGACACAAAGAGTATCAGTTAACTACATATATAAATATAAAAGAGAATATTATGCACTTTGATTGTATTTCTTTTTTTCTTTTGAAAAGACAACTACATAAATCAATAGTTATAAATATGTGCTGGCCTGCATATGATGTATAAAGATGTAATTTGTTTGATAATTAGAGCAAAGGGAGTTGGGAGAGAATGATTCTATATAGGAATAAAGTTTTTTGCATATGATTGAAATTAAGGTTTTATTAATCTGAACTAGATTGTTATAAGCTGTTAATTGTAACCCCAGGGCAACCACTAAGAAATAAATAAAAGCTATAGTAAAAAGAAACAATGATAGAATTTAAATGGTACACTATCACTACATCTTAACACAAAATAAGTCAGATATGAAGGAATAAAGGAACAAAGAGACATAAAACATACAGAAAACAACCAGAAAAAATAATCACATATTCGAATTATCAGTAATTACATTAACTGTAAGTAGTTAAAATACTCCAATCAAAAGGCAGAGATAGGCAAAATGAATTAAATACATGTATGATCCAGGCATATGCTGTCTGTAAGAGACACATTTTAGACTCAAAGATGAAAAGAGGTTGAATATAGGGTGGCATCTGTGGCTCAAAGGAGTAGAGCACAGGCCCCATATGCCAGAGGTGGTGGGTTCAAACACGGCCCTGGCCAAAAACTGCAAAAGAAAAAAAAAAGAGGTTGAATATTAATCTAATAGCAGAAACTGGGGAAGAACTAGAAGAAACTACATAACATTGTTCTGAACAATGACATTTTAGATTTGACCTCAAAACACAGACAAGAAAAGCAAAAATAGATAAATGGAATCGTAGCAAACTAAAAAGCTGCTACATAGCAAAAGAAACAATTAACAGCATGAAGAGAAATTTTGGGAGAAAATATTTGCAAGCCACACAACATAAGGGGTTAGTATCCAAAATATATGAGGAACTCAAATAACTCAACAACAAGAAAACAAATATACAATTTAGAAATAGGTAAGTGACCTGAATAGATGTTCCTCAAAAGAAGACAAACAAATGGCCAACAGATATATGAAAAAGTGCACAATAATGGTAATACTTAAGGAAATGCAAATTAAAATCATAAAGGGAAGCATCTCATACCTGTCAGGATGACTATTGTCAAAAACATAAAAGTTAAGCATTAGCAAGAATGTGGAGAAGAGGCAACTATTGTAAAGGGTTGGTGGAAATGTAAATTAGCATCGCTATTATAGAAATCTATATGAAGTTCCCCAAAAACCTAAAATTATACTTGCCATTTGGTCCAACAATCCCACTTCTGGGTATTTACCTCAAAGATCATAAATCAGTTTGTTCAAGTGTAACTACACTTCCATGTTCATGGCAGCCCTATTCCCATTTCACAAGTTATGAAATCAACAGATAAATGGATAAAGAAAATGTGGTATATAGTCATGTGCTACATAATAATGTTTCATTCAGTTAACAATGGACATTTATAATGGTGGTCCCATAGATTATAATGTATTTTTAATGTACCTATGTTTGGATACAAAAATACTAACTATTGTGTTAAACTTGACTACAGTATTCTGTACAGGAACGTGCTGTACAGGATTGTAGCTGAGGAGCAAGTGGCCATACCACATAGCTTAGTGTGCAATAGGCTATTCCATCTAGGTTTGTGTACATAAACTCTGTAATGTTCACACAACATGAAATCACCTAACAAATTTCTCAGAATGGATCCCATTATTAAGCAAGGCATGACTGTATTTACCCAAAGAAATATTAATATTAATACTTTCTGCCTTTAAAAAGAAAAACATTCTTTGAGGGGTTTTCCCAACTTCAGAGGTTCCTCAAGGGATCAACTGAGATATTTGTTGGGACTTCGATAGAGTTCAACTTCTTGCTCTGTCAGAGTTCAACTTGCTGCTCTGTCTATCCTGCTTCATTCTTCTACTCTCACTGGTCTAGATAGCCCAATAAATACACTTCCTGCATGGACATTTCTATCAGAGTCTGCTTCCCAGGAAACCTACATGGCATTGTTACCATTGTATGTTATTTAATGTATATAATATTTTGCATGGAAAGTATATTTCATTATCATGTGCTTGAACATAATAATTAACTCATGTAATAAAATGTGTCATTTGTTTCAACAAAAAAAGAAAAACATTCTATCATTTTCAATAACATGGATAAAATTAGAGAACATAGGTTAAATGAAATGAGCAAGGCACAGTAAGACAAATAATATATGTTTTCACTTATATAGGGAATCTGAAATAATTGAACTTATAGAGAGAGAGTAGAAAGAGTGGTGATTACAAAAGAATAGATAGATGATAATCAAAAGATAACAATGTCTCAATTAGACAGGAAAAATAAGAAAGTATCTTTTTTTTTTTTTTGAGATCTACAGTGCAGCATAATGGCATTAGACAAGTTACATGACATATCTTTCCTTGGTGTTACCTATAATATGAAGATAATCACAGTACTTGCTTTTTGCATTATTTTGAAATTTGAATACTCTAGGGACATTTAAGAAGCAATATAGAAATGTTAATTATGACTGATGATGGCAATCATGACAAAGATGATTGTGGTAGTAGCAATAATTATGACAAAATGGTAACATGGAAGAGAAGTCTGGAGGGAGATGAGGGTGGCAGGGTATACAAAAGTAAAATACTGAAAGGTCTTGTATACCGAGGAGGTTAAATATTATTTTGTTGAATATGCACCTTTATTAAATGGGTTAGCAATGCCTTTGAAAAGTTGCCCTAGCAGCCCTGCCAACAGTGTAGAAAATGGGTGTCAAGGGGATCCAGCTTTCTCAATAGAGACCAATCAAAAGGCTTATACAATTAATGTCCATGAGCCCCAAACTCAGAGCAACACAAAACCACCTCTTAATTTTAGAATTTGAAGCCCTTGATCAAAATGAGTCAGAAGAGTAGGTATTAAGCACTGCTGACAACTCAGAGGACAATCACAGCTGCTCTACACTGCATCTAGTCCTGTAAACCTGCCAGCCAGCAGGGACTTGAGCTTAAAGGTGGCTGTTTGCCAAGATGAATGAGCTCATTTGAAGGCATAGCTCTGCAGCCTGAGTCAGATCTGGTCACTTCTACTCACCTAAGCTTTCCCTCTAGACCCAACATAGGCCACTGGGAGCCTCAGTCAGCTGTGCTCCCTGAATAGCAGAGTGCCTCATTAACTACTTTTTAATGAGGTCATAGCCTGTGACTGCTCATTAATAGACGAGTTAGTCTGCAATCCCAGGGGTGCAGGAGATTGAGGATAGAAGTCAGTGATAATAGAGCTCAGCCCAAGCACAGATGCCCTTAGAAGGAAGGAAAACTTAGCAGAGACTCCCAGGCTCTTACTCTGAAGTCTCCAGGGTCCCTTCCAGCAATCAGAGAGATGGAGATCTGGAGGGACCAGGGCCTTGGTGGGAGGAAGTGATAATAGGGTCAAGTGATTCCAGGCTTAGGTTAACTTTTGGTCTACAGAGATTCTTGAAGATATCAAATGTTCTTCAGCTTTTCTTGGATGCTTGTGTAAATGGAATATTGCTCTTAATACTGGTTATCATCTTGTCTTCCATAACTATGAATTACTTGCTATTTCTTCCCACTACATTTCTAAGTGCAGATCTTTGTGATATTTTCAAGTCCTTTTAAACTATATTTGGCTAGGGAGTTCAGTCATTGGCTCTCTTGTCGCCTCCCTGAGTATCTCTCTCTTAGACATATCACCCATTCACAGGATTTGAACAAACCACCCCTTGTGGAGAGGAAACTTGGGTATTGAATGATGTCTCCCACCAGGATTAAGTGCTAGAGCCTCCTAATTGTTCTCCCAGACTCCAGTTGTGCTGTAGACATACACATACAGCTTTCTCCAATCCACTCTCCTTAGCCTCCTCAGAGATCCCTCTAAACATACATGTGATGATCTGCCACTAGCCTGCTTAAAACCCTTATGATTCACCCTCATCTTCAGACTCAAACTAATGTTTTAACTTGTCATATAAGCCTCCTTCCAGTTCAATTCTAACTTATCTTTCCAATTTCAATTCCTATTATTCACTTATTCAAATATCATCATACTGAACTATTGTCTTTCCCCTCATGCTATGCATTTTTAATGTCTTTAAACATCATCTTTTTTTGTCACCCTCAACAATTTACAGTCTGAAATACCTAGTTTCGAATCCTGTGCCTGCTAATTACCAGTGATGCAAATTCCTATAAGTTACTCCAAATTTTGACTATTCCATTTCCTAATTTGTAAATGAGATCTAACCCAATAAGATACATATATTAGTATTTCAAAACAATAATATATGATAAAAGAAGAATATAAGTGAAGCTCTGTGATTCTTTCTATACTTTAGTATATACTGCAATTCAATATGGGAGTCCAGTTATGCAGAATTCTCAAAGATGTCTGCTGTAATTGTAACACAAGATATGTATGTAAACTCTCCCCCTTCCCAGGAAGCAGAGTAAATTAAGTAACTAACATTAATCTACTGAACATGAGTCCACACATTTAAAAATGAGGTCTTAATTATCACAATTTCTAAAATAGCATTACTTGCCTCAAAAGGGTAAGTAACTTGTTAAAGAGTCACAACTATTTAAGTTTCAGAGCTAAGATTTTAGTGTTATGCTAAATTCTAAATATCATTTTCTTTTAAAATATGCCCTCTCTAAAATATAGAGATGAAAATTGGAGATAAGAGGAAAATAGAATAAACTTTAATATGAAGATTTAAAAGAATTCTTAGGAAAGTAAGAGGAAGAAATGAGATAAAACATAACAAAAAATGTCAATACTAACTCAAAGGGAAATTATCTGATATAGTCCATGATGAGCTATCTCTTTGGAATCCTTAAAAGTACTTACAAAGTGACTTTTATTCTCTAAAAGATATACCGGAAACAAAGTAAGTGTTCAATGAATAATAGAAATTATTATCAAGTCTTCATATCTTTATATCATTTTTTCCTCCTTCTCATCACATCTTCTCTAGTATTTTTCTTCTAGAAGCTCTTGCTGATTCACCTAGACAAAGCTGAGTTCACTTGCCTTTGCTCCATATGGTATCTTGGGAATATTACTGTTAATGTACCTTAAAACAATGTGATCACATTTTACATGCATATCTATCACCTAAGTGTAAGGACAGCTTGTCATTTATATTTATATCTTGTTCCTGGCACTCACTACACATAATAAATATTTAAATGAATAATTAATTCCCAAGTAGTTACCTCTAGCAGTGCCATGCAAAGGTGTGCCATGCAAAGGGATTTAGTATATTATAGTTCTACACTTCTATGATAGTAACCCATAATAGAAGCTTAAAACCTGTCTCCTAAACCTGTTAATGTTTCCTTGTTAAAAATATTTATGCAACCTTGAGTTTAATGTTTCCAACTGTCTTTAAAACCTTTCTGTTTAGGCAGCAAAGTATATGTGTAGCACAATGCTCCAAAATTATAATATATAAAATATACTTTTATGAAGGATGCCTCACTCTTCCTTTCAAGAGTCCCAATAAACACCGCAAATATTTTGGAAATTGGTGATTAATTTCCTATCCAAAAAATACTTCTTGGCTTATAAACTTGTTTTTCTCAGGAACTGTACAATATTTTAACCCCCAAAGCCCACTAGAAATGTTACTGCAAATGCAAAAGATGTTTACCTCTCTCCTGATAAGCGTATGTTGTTTGCAAGGGTTTGTTTGCATACACTGAGATGAACAATTCACTCAAAAATGATCAACATCCACTATTTCTCAAATTTGCAAATAATTTACATTACCCAGAATGTAATATATGCAAGTCCTTTAAGTATAACCAATTAAAATGTGAATAATGCAACCAGAAGTCAATCAGCATGAAAATTCAAACCTTACAGAACAGGGAGCTGGAATCACAGTCTGTCAGCGATGTGCTCAGCTGGTTAGCTGAAAGTCACATACAGACCACAAGACAACTCTAATTCCTTCTGTGGCTTGCCTATGGAATGACATTCTGAACCCAAGGGTAATTTTGAATAAAGTATAAACAAACTCATTCTCCTAATCACCAAATATGGACAATTTTCGTCTTACTAATTCCCCCTCTCTTTGACTCAATTTTTCATTGGTTTATTCTTTACATTCTATCAGGAAACATTTAATATACTGAGTCCTGCTGACATAATCATGAATGAGGCTGTTTAGTTAGTGCTGGTTCAGTGAATTAGAAAAAAGTGAACAATCATAAAGTGAAAACGTCGTCCAGTGTGCTTTACTCTGTCATAATGTCACAATTTGACCATTGCTATCATAAAAGTATTAACCAGTATGGAACTCCTGAAAATTGTTCTTTGGTAACATGATTTTCACTCATCCCTCACAGTTAATTCCCGTCTCCACTGCCACTGTCATTGGCCTCGTTACTGCCACTTTATTTGACCCCCATCTTTCATTGCATAATGTTTTCATTTGATCAGTGAATACTTATATACGGAATTCTTAAGATACAACAATGAACAACATGCTGTCCTCTAGCATCTTCTGGCTCATTGAAAGAGACAGGCAAGTAAATACACAGGTATAAAATAAAAGGACAGCACCACACAAAGGCATATTGTACCCTAAAATTCTACACTCATAAGTGTTATTATAGAAGTATTAAACTAGTCCTATTCCTGTTCATTTTTCCTTGCAAAAATCTTTCATTCAAGCTTTGGTTCAGTTCTCATTTTCATTGCCACTGCCACTAACTCATACTCTCATAGGCACTTCTTCACCATCCTCACAGATTCTAAGCTAGTTTTCCAATCTTTCTTTATACACACTGCTAAGAACTGGATGTACAGTACAAAACAGAACCTCTTCCAGCAAGGACACTACAGCCCTGTGAAAATAGAGTTATTTACAAACAAATATACATACAATTATATGTTGATACCATTGATATGAAAAAAAAAGGACAAAATTTTCTGAGTAAGAATAAATGGGAATACTAATACAGGGAAGGGGGTTAGGGAAGTCTTTTCTGAGGAATTCAAAACAGAAAATAAGAAAGTGGCATCAGAAAATTGAGTAGAAGTTAATTAGGTGAAAATTAAGAGGAAAAAACATTAAAAACAAATATATTTACTTATGTAAAAGTCTTAAGGAAGGAAAGAGTTTTGTGCGGACAGAAATAAGGCATTCTGACAAAAACTTGGGGTGATTAAAGTAGTGTTGGTGGCAATAATAGTAGAGGTGGTGATCATCATGTAGTCAAGCAGAATGTCCCTCGCCCTTGTGATGGCAACCTTCAAGTTCAAGATCAAACAGTATCATAACAGAGACTTTCATAAATGATATTCACTGAGGTTTCACATGTTTTCTACACTTTATCTCGTTTCCTTCTCTTTCTTTCTCTGGGTCATACGATTAGACATTATTGGGAAAGAACCAGAATTAAAGTACTGTTTTGTTTCAAATATCTTTCTTTTTGCTGAAAATTTAGTAAATATACATGATAAAAAATTAAGTACACAATAACATACGATCAAAAGATTTTCCTCTCAGTGTTGAACATTTTGGTTGCCTTACTTGCCTGTCCAAAAGCAATGTTATTAATAATTTTTATGGATCCTTCCAGAAATTTTCCATTTGCAACTCTCCATTGGGGAAGGGGGCATATGGTACATTTGTTCCAGAATAACATTCCCTCACTCCCGTATATGTACGTACTGAAATGCATGCACTTTTTCCACAATTTGCCCTGCAGAACCCACATATAGGAAAAATAAACCCTCCATATAAACAGACTTTACATTCTGTGGGAAAAAAAATTCACATGTAAGAAGACCCACACAGTTCAAACCCCTGCTGCTCAAGAGTGAAGGATGAACTGTATATATATTATATATATATATACATACATATATATAAGGTGGACATAAGGTTCATACCCAATTTTAAATTGCACGTTACTTTAAATTGCATACAAACTTTATGGCCACCCTGTACATTGCATACGTGTGCATGCAATATTCATTTCTATAAAATACATCTAAGTTGTGTGGTATGTATATAATACTCTTCATCTTGCTTTTTCAAGTAAGAATTTATGGGAGTTTATTCCATAATAATATGATATATTCATAGTTATATAATATTCCAATGGAAAATCTACAATTTTGAACAATATTGACAGCATCAAGGTACTTTCCCCATTCTTTTGCTGTCAAAAACTTTTCCTAAATAAAAAGTTATAATCTTTCTTGCTTCTCAAATTATATGATTTTTAAAGCTTGAAGGACTATTTCTCTCCCATTTGATCAACTTTGGACAAGGCATTATATAGTCTGTGCGTACATTTTGCTTAACAATGATCAGCCTAACATTGGGGAAAAAAGTAGGTGTACTTCATTAAATTTTTTCTATCAGCATTTCCTGTCTTTCTGATCCTAAATTTTATTTATAGCAACTACTTAGTCTTATGAACTTAATTGTTTATTTTTTCAGTGCCTAGCTTCCCCCATTTAGGTGTATGCTTTATGAGTACAGGAACTTTTATCTGAGTATGGAGCAATACCTAGCACGTGGTAACCACTCAACACGTATCTATTGAATAAATGAACAATTATTTGTCATATGATGTGTTATAGTAGCATAATGCTAATGTGAAATCAATGTACATTATAACATAAGATATAAATATCAATGTTAATATATCCCATCTCATTATACCTATTCTGTAAAACAAGTCTTACTATCTTTGTCTAAGAAATATGGAAACTGAAACTCAGGGAGTTCAACAAAACACTAAATACCCCAAGTGAGAGCTGGTTTTAAAATTAGGTCACCAAGCATCCAAAACTTTTGTGCTTTTCTCTACACAACCTTGCATCCTGGGGGATGGTTTTCCTTAACTTCACTTTTTGGCATCTGACATTCCTTAGGGACCCAAAGGGTCAGGTCCCCATGAGGAACTGAAGAAAGGGCAGCTTAGGGGAACCCAGAAACACCTGGGGGAAAATACAGGAGCCAACCCTTTGACTAGCTCCCAGGACAAAAGAGGCACTACTGGGAACACTTCTCCTAAAGCCAGGACTGGAAGTATGCACAATCCTCATAGGGGGTCAACTCACAGATGACACAGATGGCAGCAGTGAGCTGGCTACAACTCTGGCCATTAATAGATCAACCAGGACAGGGGACAAGACTTTTCCTGATCCTCTTTTGGCTCTTCTGAAACAAGAGACACAGCTCTTAGGTTACATGCATAAAGGACATGCATGAAGCATGGGTGTCAGGAAGAGCCAACCAAATCAGATGTCCCTATGGGACACAGGTAGGCCTTTCTACCAATCTACCAGGGACCCCTCTCCAGGTAGTGTGAACAGGGTTTGGTTTGACATCTAATTTTATTCTTCTGTCCAAGTTGTAAAGATCTCATCAGTGACTCTCTTCTCTTGGTTTCAGTTTCTTTTTGCCTATGTTATAGCATAAGTGAGGTGTAAGGCTGCAACAGAAGAAAGACATGACTCGAATTTTTTGTTTGTTTGTTTTTTTATGGTTCTACCCCATAAAACTTTCTGGGTTGGGAAAATTTCAGTCCCTGGAGCTTCCACAGGATATAGACCTCCTCCAGGTTTTGATATTCCTCTGATTAGTCAGGTAAGACTTGCCTTGGTTGAACATTTATGAAGCAAAAGACATCACAAAACACTTCTTTGGGAAAATTCTATGGTATAGATGGTCCAGAAGAATTCTTCCTATACCTGAGACAGTCAGTTGAATGATTAGCAAAGGGATGCTTCAGAGGGAGTTGTGGAGGGAATGACAAGTAATCTGTAGGTTGGCCATGAGTCACTAGCTTCTGCAGTGTCTCCTACACTAGAGACAGAGTGCAGGCTTTTCCTTCATAGTAGTTTTCTGAAGTTCCATTGGAAATCCAGCAGGCTTATTCATCTCTCTTCCCTCTTCCTTCCCAATCTACTCTGCCAGCACCACACACTACACATCTGTCATGAAATGGAAAATCTTGTGAGTGTGGTAAGATAGGGTTGGATGTGGAATTCAATGAAAACTCTGGGAATAATTAAACTTTCTAAAATTCATATACTTTTTCTTATATTCATCCATCCAAAAATACACATAAATTGCTTAATCAGAACAGGCTCTGAGTTTATTCCTACCAATACAATAAGCAACTCCTTACTCGGGAGGCTGAGGCAAGAGGATTGCTTGAGCCTAGGAGTTAGAGGTTGCTGTGAGCTATGATGCCATCATGGCATTCTACCAAGGGTGGCAAAGTGAGACTCTGTCTCAAAAAAAATAAAGAGCAACTTCTGGTCTGAAGGAGTTGGCAGGAATGAATTAGGAAATTCAGATGTCTATAAATAATCAAAATACAATTGAATAACTAATGAATTTTTAAAACGCATTCAGGAATAACCCTATCTGGAAGTATCATGGGGGAAGAAGTTAGCCAGGTGGAAGAGGAGGCATGTGATAGATACCAGGGGTGAAGTCATGAGCAAAGGTGTAGGCGAGGAACAGCAAACTAAAGCTCATAAGGCATACCCATCTAGATTTTTTTTATGGCACATAAGCTAAAGATGACATTTACATTTTTAAATGGTTATAAAATTTAAAAGAATAATAGCTCATGACATCTGGAAATTATATGAAATTCTAAAGAAATGTTGATGTCTATAAGTAAAGTTTTAGGCTCGGGGCCTATAACTCAGTGATTAGGGTGCTGGCCACAAGCACCAGGTCTGGTGGGTTTGAACCTGGCCTAAGCCTGGTAAACAGACAAACAACAACAACAAATGGCCTAGCATTGTGGGGGATACCTGTAGACCCAGTTACTAGGGAGGCCAAGGCAAGATAATGGCTTGAGTTCAAGAGTTTGAGGTTGCTGTGACCTGTGATGTCATGGCACTGTACCAAGGGCTCTGTCTCAAAAATAAATTAATTAATTAATTAATTAAGTTTAATTAGAACTCAGCCATGTGCATTTGCTTAGGTGTTGCTTATATTTGTTCATCTAAATATGTATTTGCATACCTTTATAAGATACATTGCATATTATGTATTAGTTATTTATATAGTCTTGTGTATTTGCTTAGATATTAAAATACCTATTGTGAGGATCACAGAGTTCAAAACCATAAAATATTTTACATCTGGCCTTTTACAGAAAAAATTTGACAACTTCTGGTATAGAATCATGAAATAAAGTAATTTGTTCAATAACAAACGAATTGTTTATTATTAGCATTAGGAGAGATCAAAGTAACCTGTATGAAGAACGGAGGAAAAAGTATCCAATGTACACACCCCTATTATGAAACTAATTTATACCTTTTATATGAAAGCTATAACCTAATAACAGCCTAAGAATACGGGGAGG
>CAUYQV010144950.1:0-35292 GCA_963574575.1 Galagoides demidoff | reverse complement strand
TGGTCCCAGCTACTTGGGAGGCGGAGGCAGGAGACTCACTTGAGCCCAGGAGTTGGAGGTTGCTATGAGCTGTGATGCCATAGCACTCTACCCAGGGGGATAGCTTGAGGCTCCGTCTCAAAAAAAAAAAAAAAAAAGAGTAATGAGGGATGATGAGAATTTGAGGCTGGAATATTTTAAAACTAGATGGCTATCTATATGAGGATAAAGGAAAAGGCTATTCTCTAAAATTTTCTATTGGGGAAGAACAAGTATTAGGTACTGTAAGAAATTACATGTGTCATAATGCTTTTTTTAGTAATAACAGTTCAAAAATTTGTAACTAAACAGATTATAATTCATATGCCCCCTACTGTCTTTTAATTATTTTCATCTTTCTCCTTTACCTTAATAAAAGCATTATTATATTTCAGATTTAGGGTATGCCAGAAAGTACAAAAAGGTATGGAAACTGAGATAAATTACCTATGAAAATACCAAGTTTTATCAACAAATAACAGAAGAGGACAATCTTTCAAAATCTCTGGGAAACATAAATCTGGAGAAATGTAGAATATTGGTCGACCTTTTGCCCCTTACTTCAAACACCCACCTCTTTAGAGTTCTATATTTGGTCATTCTAAGAATGCCCTCCTGCTCCCCTCATGCACACACTGTACTACAAATATTTTCAGTCAACAGACTTCCTATAATAATTAAATATAAAATACTCTAAACGCCACAAAATACACAATCCAACTTATAATAATCAAAATAACACAATATTCTGGTAAAAATGGTTTCCTACCAGATTCATCTGATGATTTGCGTGCTTGATCAAAAAAAAATACATTAAACAGAGATTAAATAACATATAAAATAACATTCCCACAAGAAGTTACCCATTCATAAATATTTGCTATCATACGAAATACAATGAAAATCACTCTTAAGCATACATATTAGAGAATGTCTTGTATAAAGATTGCAACAAATTCTTTGAATATATATATATATTTTTAACCAACCAAAACCCTACTTGGAAAATAAGTTTATAAATTATCATATTCCATCCCTTCACTCTGAAGGATGATTGTGGTCCCTGTGCTGAAGGAACACTTTACTTCCTTACCTATTCAAACATGTTCATTCAAAGTAAATTCACTATGACCTTAAAAACAATAGTGGGTACAAAAAACAACTTTAATACTGTAATTGTACTTGTCCAGTTTACTGCATTGGGCCATGCCTACCTTTGACTTCTAAGATACTACTCAGTCTTCCTATAAACACGAAGGTCTCACATGAATGAGTGTCTGGAAATTTAACAGGCAGTAAAAGCTGCATTTGCTATGACAATATTTATATTACTCTTCTTTCCTCTTTCTATGCTTTATTATTTGTTAATTCCTTATCAAGTCTTGGTTACAAGTGAACAGTACCTTGATTCACTAAAGTGTGGAAAAATAAAAATTTCATTATAGATTTTATGTAAATAAAAGCATACAAATTTTTATGAGATGTACTTAAATAATGCAATTCTAGAAAAAGATACGTTAACTAATTAGACATCTGCATGGACAGGTGGATACACTGTGAATGCACATAGTGTGTTCACATTTTCTCTTCTAACAACTATCTGGAGGTACACAAGATTTTCTAGACCATCCATGCCACGTCTGATTGGAGATGTTTCCTATAGGATTTTATAATGAAAACTTAAACGAAATTTATAGTCATACAACGAATAACCCAGGCAATCTTTGAAATGTTCTTTGAAATACACTTTACTTCCTTCATTGTTCACAGAAGATTTTTCCATAGAAGTATCTACCACAATCATATGTTAACGAATTTCCAGACATTTCTAAATTCAAATATTGTCTTGCTGCCAGACAGTACAGAGGTAGGAGTAAATCTCGGGATGACAGAAATGTATGTTATCAACTCAGATAGTAACAGATGACTCAATAAATGGACGTATCAATTTACAGCCCTCCCACCACATGTCCGTATCATCAACAAAATACATTAATGTCAGACTTTGCCATTTTTGCTAATCTTAAGGAAGTCACATCATTTTGTGACTCATTCTCAGTAGAATGTTATAATTTTTTCCTGAAAAATCTTATTACTTTTTTGTTAGACCCCCCCTCCAGTTCTTTAGAGCCTTGGTTGCTATTAAAAATTACCTTTTATTTTTGTTGCTGAGGTATGGAACACGGTTGATATTTGTATACTGATTTTATTATGTCTGGCAATCTGTCCAGAATCTCTTATCAATTCTAAAGTCACATTGGCAGATTCTCTTGCGCTCTCTATGTCGACCTCACGTATCATCTGTGAATACGGACAGTTTTGTTTTCTCCATCTTCTTGTCTTATTGTGAGGTGATGACTAGCAGGGCAATGGTGTATGGAAACAGCCAGAGTGGGCATTCTTTTCTCTTTTCCCAACTTCAGAGAAAATGTTCTTAACTAATTCTCTTTTCTTATACTTGTAAAACTATCCTAGAACCAACAAATGAATATATTTCCTCTTTTTCAATGCTCTGGAAGACACTGAGACTGAAATTTTTGTTCTTTGAATGTTTCCTGGAATCTGTAGAACAGTCCTAAGTTTTTGCTTTGAATAAAGATTTTAACTGTAATTCAATTTATTAAATAGGGAGAGTTCTAATCAGTTATTCTAAAAACAGTTTTTCATGAATGAACTTTTTCTTCTAACATATCTTTATTTTCTCTTTCACTGATTTTTGCAAATGCCTTTATTATTTTGGTTTCTTTCTTCTTTTAATTTACTATGTCGTGCTTTTCCTAACTTTACTTCCCTTGTGAATCTTTCTCCTTTCCTAATTTAAGCATTTAAAAATTTATCTCTATGTATTTCTGTGTATTCTCCAATTACTGAGTAAGAGTTCTCTCTATATATCTATAAATTTTACGTAGTTTCCCTTGTAAATGGGCCAATGTTGTTTTACATATTTTGAGGTTTTACTAGCGACATACACAGTTTTTTGCTCTTTTGTATTTCTCATTCATGTCATTTATTTTAAGTATTAGCCTATCAGTGACAGTCCTACTATGTCTACTGACATTCTTAGGAGGGTCTAATCCTGTCGTGTCTAAATATCATTTGTAATAGATGCATGGGTATATATGTGTGTGTCTATTTTGTTTTTGATTCTGAAGTAACAGTTCAAAGGGGCTTTCTTTGTGAGAAACCCATAGACTTGACCTGAGGATGTGTAGTAGCTTCTGCCTGGCACACAGTGTCTACTACCAGCCTGCAACAGTTCCTAGACCCCACAATTAATCCACATTAAAACCTGTAATCTACTTGAGGGGAGGCAGTTGACTGAGTTCTTGGGAGAAGCATCCCTCTCATGCACATACCTCTCCACTGCCTCTGGGAGCCCAAGCCAAGGAACACAAGCTTCCTTATTTTCCCCCTGTGTCAGTGAAGAAGTTTTATTTTCTACTTTATGCTTCACTGAGGTTATGATCCTTTGAGGATCCTACTTTCTTTATACAGGGGCCTAAGAAATTCTAAATTGGGAGAATGAAAGAACTTGTCTTCCATCTCTGTGAAGCCATTTCAAACAAAAGCCCTTTGTTTATCAAGGTAGGAAAATCTCTTCAGGGTGGTCAAAGTATGCCCCCCCCCCCCCGGAAGTTCTGGTTTTCATTCATCACTTCGTTTTTTGCATTTTGGGAATTTATTTTAAACTTTATAAATTCAGGTATTCACTTAAAGATATGCTGGTTACAGTTTATTCAGCATTTCAAGGTGCTATTGATCTTCAGATCTAAAAATGATTCCAAGTTATCTAGTGTCTAATTCTGAAGTTCCTGGACGTTTGTGGAATTCACTTTTTATGCTTGAAGTTCCAAATTTTCACCAGGACATATTTAAGTGTTGGTATCTTTGTTAATATTGTCAAAACGGGCTTGGTGCCTATAGCACAGTGGTTATGGCACCAGCCACATACCCGGAGGTTAGTGGGTTTGAACCTGGCCCAGGCTGGCTAAACAATAATGGCAACTGCAACAAAAAATAGCCGGGCATTGTGGCGGGCGCCTATAGGCCCAGCTACTTGGGAGATGCCCAAGAATTGGAGGTTGCTATGAGCTGTGACGCCAAAGTGAGTTGAGTGTGTATGTTGCCTAGGGTGACAAAGTGAGACTCTAGCTCAAAAATAAATAAATAAAGTCAAAACACAATGAGCATTTTCAATCTACAGGTCTATAGGTTTTTCTTCAACTAAGTTGTTTTCCTGAATCTAATTTTTTATGCTTTCTTCTATTATATGACTCGTATCTGCTCTGTGGGAATGCTAGTCTTTCAATTTGTAGAATGTCTTACTTTTATCTATTTGTTTCTGTCCACTTTTATGTACCTTTCTTTTCATGTCATAATTTTTATCTTGGACCTTTCCCCTACATTCAGGTAGAGTTTGTATTCACTTTATTAATTTACTTTTCTGCAGTGACTGTTCTTTACTGCCTCTAACATAGCTTTATATTCTTCTGCAAATACCAGGTCTATTTCTTATAACCCTTCCTTATCACATCACTATGCTTCTTTTCCGCACTTGCCTGAATCTCAGTCAGCTCTCTTTTTATGCTAGTTTGTTGTTTTATTTTCTTATCTTTCACTCACTGATTCCATGTTCACTTGAAATTTTTAAGAATTAACACAGATGATACCTGTAATTTTGTAGGTTTACGCTCTACTGCAGAAATATTTTCTAAACATAATTTCATTCTCTTCTTTCCGAAGACTGTGATTTTATTCTTCTATGGTGCCGTAACCTCTTTTATAGGCTCCATGTTACTACTTTTCTTGTTATTCATTCATGGACAATTAGAAGCTTTTCAAAACTTTACAAATGCCCCAGAGAAGGTAAACGGACTTTCTTTGGACCCTCTCACTCCCTATTTAGGTGCTGTTAGAATCAACTCCTCAGATCTTTTAGTTCATACATATTTACATTATCATTTAAATAATCCAGTAACCTTCAGAACTGGGAGTGCAGCCCAGACTCTGTGTGCCTAGAAATCAAGGGAGAGCCTTTCCATATCTGCAAGAAGAAAGGCTACTTTTCAACCTTGACCAGCCTAATATATCCTTGGTTGTCTTGCTCTGTCTATTTTAGATTGAAAGTAAATAGCAGTGTTGGATCGTCTACTCATTTTCCCCAAAGTCTTTCTTATGAGCCTCATCTTTCCCAGTTAGTGAGGGTAAAACTATTGTTTGTTTCCATGAAGGTAAGCTACTCACATTAGAACTGTTGGACTTTGGAGTCTGGTTGTAAATCTGATCTTATACATTTTGGGGCAAATATCTGTTCTTAATTTCAGGACTAATGCACTGTTTTCCCCATTTTGTGTTCTTATAATATTTTTAGTCAGGATCTCAGAAGAGAAAGCAATTAAGTGCCTGTGCTCAAGTCTGCAACTTCCCTGTAACTCCTAGCAGGTGAACACCTCCTCCCACAGAGATTTGCTCTCAACCACGGCTGGGTCAATCAGCACTCTGCTTAGGATTCTGATACAGTGAGGCTAGTTATTGTCAATAAGCTCATGAATTAGGAGTACGCATGACTCTGAACCTGGTGGATGACTAAGCTCCTTCTTGGATAAGCAGCAGAGAAAACTATTCTGTACACAGTGAGGATAATAACGCAGGTACAAGGAGGAAAAAAGTAAAGAAGGCCTGTGATCTCAGAGAGAAAGACTGAGAAAAGGTACTGTCAGGATGCCAGGCAGCTTTCCAAATCTCAACTCTACCTTTGAATTCCATGACAAACTTTGCATCCTGATAATGTCTGTTATCGTTCTCTCTTTAAGCCTATTGGAGTAGGTTGCTATTTCTTCTAATCAAAAGGGCCTTAAGACAGTTCAATACATATTTAGAGGGATTCCTTTAGTATATCTCTATTATATCTTCATATATATATATGAAGTTCTGCAAAGCAAGAACTTCACAGAGAGAGTTGTAAGAAAATAAATTAGAAAGTGGAAAGTCATTACACAATTATAATCAATATTTTTAAACACTAGAAAAGATAAAGGTTCTGACTGGTATAACTTAATCTTTTAATCCTTTTATCATACTACAAAGATGATTCGGGAATAAGTAAATACTGTGATTACTGTATTTTCTGAAACCAAAAAAAATAAATAAATAAACAGACACAACTGATATCCTTCTTTGGTAATAAAAGGGTTCAGATATGTAAAAAATGAATAATATCTAGTCATTCTTGTTTGCAAACTCATGTTTGCATGGGTTCTTTGCTCTGCTTGGGGTGCTGGGGTGATTACTGGAAACACGATGAGAAGGTCCTATTCTTGACTTAAGGAGTTCATAGTTTGGAGATTAGAGAGTGACACACAAATATATAATTTCAATATAATACGTAACTGTTACCATTTGTAAGTTTGGTTTGGGAATGCAGAGAAATCACCTAATTCTACAGAGTCAGTGATGAAGGCATTGGAGAGTGCAGCTGGTTCTCAGAGTGTTCACGACAAAAGAACATAAATCTGGAAAGGTAGGAAGAAGTCTCATGTAGTATAGTGTGTATACGTCAAAATGGGCGAGAGAGTTGCAAATAATAGCAGAGCAGTAGGCCACTCATCTCCTGTACCTTCCTAAGGAGTTATTTCATAGAGGCAATAAGGAGTAATTGAAAGTTTTCAGACTGGATTAAGAAATGAGTGCATTTGTATCTGAAAAATTGTGGTGTGGAAAATGGTCAGATGGGATGTACATCTGGAATCTGGGCGACCAGTGAAGTGGGTATTGTGATAGGATCGAGACCAGATCTAGAGCACCTGATCTAAAAGCTTCCCTGCTGTCAGCCAGCCTGGAGGAAATCCAGGGACTTCTGAGGAAGAACCAATGGCCTTAATGACTGAGTGTGTGCCTGGGGCGAGAAGCCAGGTGTTTGGTCTCACTTCCTGCATGGGCAGCGGGCTCAGTAACAAAAATCAGAATCTATGAAAAAGGAGCAGATTTGGGTATGGGAAGACAAAATATTACTTCCGAACTGAACGTTCAGGTAATGACGGAAGATGTAGGTGTGGATGAGATTCCTGGGAGAGAATGAAGCATCTGAAGAAGGGTAAAGACCGATCCCCAGGGAGACCTAACAGGCAGGAGAAAGGGGACGGCTGTGCCACTATATAACTAAGCACCATATACACACAAGTACCAAAGGTGTCATTACAGACTGAGACCAAAAGGACTAACGTTTGCTTATTTTTACAAATGACACCACATTTCACTTGTAATTTTCCACATTTCGAAATGGCCAGGGCATTTAACCCCTTATCACATGAGCAAGATCACTTGAGATTGGACAATCTTGAAAAAGCCAGAATCTATAGCTGTGACTACTATGATCCCCATGGTAGGAAAAACGAAGGAAAAGGAAGGCCAATCTGATCAAGTCTATCAAATGCTATCCATAATCCATAGCTTTCTTGGAAGAGAAATAAAGCAACAGAGAAGCAGCAACCATTCTCTGGAGCTGAATCCAGCACATCCTTTGTAAAAACCTCCAGAACACCACAGTGGCCACCTAGAGAGTCTAGGTTCCACGCCAAATTTTCAAAGAGAGAACAAAACATTAACCCAATTCAAAGAAATAAAAGTGAGATAACTAGCTATACTCAGTTTTGAGACCCAGAGAAATCCTCCAGAATATGAACATGTTGATTTTGTAATCCCAGTCCAAATTGAAAACCCCAAATCGGAAAGATCTAGTTCGATAACTGGAGAAAAACAATCTAGTTAATTCCCAATATTTTGCATAGGAAAATGTTCCTTTAAAGTCTCATATTCTCTAGACAAATATATAATACTGTACCGCAGCAGGGTCAAGAATATTGATAATAAGGAGGTTATGAGGCAAGAAAAGGTTCGTTGATTTTAAATTCTATCATTATACAGCATAAATCCAATTCTCTCAAGCTCGGAATTCCAATTTCAAATCTCTTAAGTGCAAATGACAGGTCTGTTATGGTATCAGAGAAACCATATAACATTTCCCCTAAAAATATCTGAATCAAAGGTTAGCTTCTAAACCTTCCTTAATATGCTAATGAATTATGCTCTAAGCAAGTATTTCTCACTCTAACAACAGGATATCTATTTTTAGCTGCAGGTTTGGCTTGAAGTGACAGCTTTTACCCCATGATAAACTGCAGTATATACTGTAGTACAATTTCTCCAAAAGCACTTTTGGACGTTTTTAGAAAAAAAAGAAATTTTAAGAACGCTAACAAAAAAGAGACTCGTTATCACCAGTGTTTTCTAATAAGTTACTTCACCCCCAAATCTGTTTCTTAAAAATGTAACAAAGCCTCCAAAACCAAAATGCATCTATTTATTTCATCATTAAATCCTTATTTCTCAATGAATTTTAGGTAAAAGCAACAAACAGATCAACACAATTTTGGCAGCATCTCATCTTTAAGATTTAAAAAAAAAACACGACAAAAAGGAATCTAACAAGAATTAGTATTTGAATGACAAAGACAATCCAGGGAGAGAGTGAAGCTAATTATCTTCAAGATAAGATATTTTTAAAAATGCCTCTCATCATGGTGGGTCTGCTAGTCACCAGTTTATAACACAATTAATAACAGAGCATAACAAATACAATAAATCAGACCCCGGAGAAAATCAGAAACTGATTACTGGTATTGACTATTAACCGTGGCAATAATTGTTTGCAGTTCTTCATGGCTTTAAAAAGCAATTTACTGTAATGCCTGATCTGCAAAAGCATCGATACAGAACATAATTCACGGTAGCTCTGGCTTTACATCCCTTTAAAAATATTTTTCTTTCTTATAGTTAAATATTTTTTAAGAAATACTCAGCTTGCAGAGTCTCAGAGAGCATACTTACCACTCATGATGAAAACCAACCTTTCCAAAACATATTGCTCATAACAACAATCCAGTGGCAAAGGGAATTATGCTAATCTCTAGAGGGAGAAGAACCGTTGGTGTAAACACATACCCGGGAACATGCAGCCACAGAAAAGGAAAAGAGCTTTCTTTTGTTTTAAAAAGAAAAGTCCCTAGAAGCCAAGCATCGCTGCCTAGCTTGAGACACCACTAGGAAACAGCAGATTAATGCCAAAGATGTACACAACCCGACCGGATTTCTTTCCAGCTAGTTCTCCTAGCCTCCTTCATAGACCACTAGAACAACTCAAAATGGCAGGGAGAAAATGTTCGAACCAGGATGTATAAGATGTTCTCAATTATATCAGCATGAGTTGTTACCACGGCAACATTAGACCAGCATTATCGGTTCACTTGTAACCAAGGAGTAGCTTTTCTAAAGCTTTAAGCAAGCAAGACAAATAAAATACCTTTTGATTTTAGAGCCACACGATTCTAAAATTACCAAGTTCCTGACGTTTAAGCACTCATCTACCCTTTGTACATTTTTCAAAGATGTAAAAAATTGCTGTTTTTTCTTCAAATACTCACACAATCCCATGTTGAACCTGGCGAGGAGCAAACAGCAGAATGATTGCACCTAAACGTCTTTCAACTACACCAGCTCTTTCTGCTAACTGTGGACCTCGCTGATATTAAAATGCTGTGTGCTGTTGCTACTGACTATTGGCGGTGAATCTTATTGCCCAGATCGCTGATAGCTTTCATTTTTCATGAGCCAGAAAGCTATACTGCAGCACAAAATGTTAACCATTTAAACATTCTGTATTCCAGAAGAGACAAAGTATATATGTCTGCATTTATAAGGGATAAATGCAGAATGACATTTATAAACTTCCATTAAATTTAGCATTACAAACTGTGTCAGATGCCATCCGTGTGGTATTCAAAGGAAGATAATACACGAAAAAGTTACTGGCAATTATTGTTGTGCTGTTAAATTTCTCACGTCCAACAGGATTAAGGTGACAGATTGTATAACAAGGTGAGCAGACTGGATGGCATGGTGAACAGACTGTTTTGATTCCCAGAGACCCTAAATTTGTAGCACAATGGTACGTGGTATCTGCAGAATGGTGCCTTATTAAGAGGAACTTTAGCATGTGAACTTGCCATTTTAAAAGTTGCCAGGTGAGGCAGGACTTTTGGTGATGGAGCAATCAGTAAGGAAATCTCCCCATGAAACAACTCTGGAATTGGACAAATTGTCAGAAACAATGATTTCATGGTTCTGGAAATTGAGCAATCAAAGACAACAAATTGAGAAGTATTTATTCATGAAAAACTGTTGAACTTTGCATAAGAATAGTGGGAGTCTGTGATGTTTGTGACTAGGGCTGCTTCTATTTCTTCACAGCTCAGTCAGGACAGGGCTGATTGTGAAACTAGCAGCTTCATTGCTGGAGCAGGCTGACTTGATGGGGAGTGAAGGCCAAAAACCCATCAGTGATACTGTCAGCAATAACAACAAAAAACCCAAGGTGTAAGAGACTAATGGGGGAAGTGGCCAGCTCTACAAGTCTAAGTTTATAGACCTGGTAGGGTTGGGCATCAGACTGGTGGTCTAGCAAGAAATTTAACAGGGAAAATGGAAATGAGTCCAGATAGAAGCTAGATCAGCTGGTTAGACAGGAGGCTACAACCTGCACAAAGGGCTCCATGAAAAATTAAAGCTGGTACAAACTTCAAACTGTCTAAACATTGGGTGTGTTTCATATTCCATCAGCACTGCTTGGTCCAAGTGTTTGAGCACAACCTTTGACCAACTGTTGAATAACAACTCAGCTATGGAGACACAAGGCAATTCCTAGGAAGCCAGGTTAGATTTTTAGAATAGGAATAAAACCTCCCCAAATGAAACATAAACAAAACTAACTGTCAGGGAAGAAGAAATAATAAAAATAGAACTACTACAGTATCTTGTTTTAAAAAGTCAATTTTTGATAAAAACTGTAATCCATGATGAGTAACAAAGGGAGTCAATAGAAAATGACCCTGAATAGGCCCAAATGTGGGATTTAGCAGACAAAGACTTCAAAACAGCTAATATGAACATGTACAAAAGAATCTTTTAGAAGTTGTATTTGTGTTTAAAGCATAAAGGGAAATATGATGGCAAGGACATAACAAATAGAGAAAAAAACCTATTTAAAAATAGTTTCTTTTCAGGCCAATTGTGGTGGCTCATGCCTGTAATCCTAGCGCTCTGGGAGGCCAAGGCTGGCAGTTTCTCCTGAGCCCAAGAGTGTGAGGTTGCTGAGTAAGACTCTGTCTCTAAAAAAAAAAAAAAAAAAAAGTTTGCATTCAAAAGTACAGTAAACAAAATTTTAAAACTCGCAATAGACCAAAGAGCAGATTTGTGAGAACAAAAGATAAAATCAGCGAACTGGAAGATAGAAAAATAGAAATCATCCAGTTGGAAGAACACAGAGGAAAAAGATAGAAGAGAAATCCACAGAGCCTCAGAAACCTGTGGAATCTCCACAATACCAGCACATCTTGAGGGAATTAGAAGGAGAAAAGAGAGATGGAGGGTGAAGAAAACACGTTTGAAGAAATGATGGCTGAAAATGTCCCAATTCAATGGAAAACATTAACCTACAGATCCAAGAAGCTCAAGCCAATCAGGATAAAAACAATAAATATCCACACACACACATCAGAGCGAAGCTGTTGAAAGATAAAGACAAACAGAAAATTGTGAAAGTAGCAGAGAATGGACTAATCATGTATAGGAGAAAAATCAGTCAGATGAATAAAGGCTTCTCTCTAGAAAGGAGAGGACAGAAATAAGTGGAATGACACATTAACAGTGCTGAAAGAAAAAAGAAACAAACTTATCCATCAACAATTTTATATCAAGGAAAGGGAAGACACTGAAAGTACTACTGTTAAAACTTTAGCTAGACTCTCTAAATATTAAAATAAAATTCATAAAAACAAAAGGGACAGTATTAATTATAAAAACTTAGGTGAAATCAACACATTCTTAGACACAAATTATCAGAACTGTCTCAGGAAAAAGAAAAGCTGAATAAATAAACTTGTAATGAACTAAAATCTTGAATTTGTAATTAAAATGTCTCCCACACAGAAAATCTCAGGTCTACATGCCTTTATACCAATCCTATACAAACTTTTTCTGAATACAGAGAATGAGGGAACACTCTATGAGGCCCGATACCAAAGCTAGCCAAAGACTAAAAGAAAACTACGGACCCATATACATCACAAACATTGACACAGAAATCTTTATCAAAATACCAGCAAACTTAATCTAGCAGTGTATAAAAAGGATTAGACCACATGACAATGTAGGATATTTAGTACAGGAAGGTAAGGTTGGTTCCACATTGAAAATCAATTAATGGACTATACTATATTGATACAACCAAGGACAAAACCCAGTATTATCTCAATGTCTACAGAAACAGCATTCCACAAAATGCAACAGCCCTGATAAAACGTCTCAACAACTAGAACTAGAAGGGAACTTCCTCAAACTGATAAAAGGCAGGTGGGGACAGAGAAATCCCATAGCTTATGTCATATGTAACAGTGAAGGAAAGAATGCTTTTCCCATGAGACTGGGTATAAAGCATTAACTATTTCTACACAGCTTTAGTATGCTAAAGAATCTGCAAAGAAACTACTAGAATAAAAAAAAAATGAGTTTAACAACATTGTAGGATATAAGATTCATATAAAAACAATAACATTTGTATATGCTAGCAATCAACAATCTGAAAGTGTAATTAAGAAGTAGGTTCATTCACAATAACATCCACAGAAATAAAACACTTAGAAATCACTTTAACAGGACTTGTAGAGTAATTAAATTAAAGAACATCTAAATAAATGTAGAGACCTTTCGTGGGCAAGGATGATAAGGTTCAGTATTGTTGAGAAGATAATTTTTCACAAGTTAATCTATAGATTCAACATAATCTCTATGAAAATCCCAGCAAGATTTTCTTTAGAGACTGACAGGTTGATTATAAAATTTACATAGAAATGCAAAGGAACCAGAATGGCCAAAATGATTTTGATGAAAGAATAAAGTTGGAGGAGTTACACTGCTTGATTTCAAAACTTTCTTTAAGTTAAAATAATTGCTATGTTAATTAGTAGGATATAAGCACTCCAATTTGTATAAAAAATCAACACATTGAATCCCATAATGGTATGAATGTATTCATGATCTATGTACAAATGACTTAATAAAAAAAATTTAAAAATAAAAAAATTATTCAGATCGCTTATATAATATTAAAATAAAGAAGGAAAAGAAAAAATACAGTTAGAATAATCAAGACAGCATGACATTGGGCATAAGGACAGACATACTGCTCAGTGGGAGGGAATGCAGAATTTAGAAATGAATCCTTACACTTCTGGTCAATTGATTTTTGACAAAAGCACCTAGACAATTCAATGGAGAAAGGAAAGTCTTTTTAACAAATAAGGAAATAAACATTGGATACACATATTTAAAAAACTCCAATCCATACCTTACCATATATACAAAACTTAACTCAAAATATGAAATTTTAGAATGAAGTACAGATTAAAAATCCTCATTGCTCTGGGTTACACACAGATTCCTTAAGATACGGTGTCAGAAGTGTAATCAATGAAGGAAAAAATGATGAACTGGACTTCACTAAAATTATAAACTTTTTGCTCTTCAAAAACAACATTTTAAAATATACCAACACAAACCACAGGCTGGGAGGAAGTATGTGCAGGTTATATAACTGAACTGGAAAAGAATTTGTGTTCAGAATACATAAAAAAATTCTTAAGACTTGATAATGAGAAGACAAACAACTCAATTTTCAAAGTGGGGAATAGGTTTGAAAATAACATTTCTCCAAAGTGGATACACGAATGGCTTGAAAGAACATAAGAATATGCTCGACATCATCGTTCATTAGGGAAATACAAACTGAACCAGTAACTGTCAAATGCCGATTGACACCCACAGAATGGTATAATCAAAAAGGCTGATGCTACGAAGTCGGGACGGGCATGTTGAGAAACGGCAGTGTTCTCCAATTACTGGTGAAAATGTGAAATGGTACAGTCACTTTGAAAAACAGTTTGCCAATTTGTTTGCCAATTTTTTAGAAAGGTAAACATAAATTTACCATATGACCTAGAAATTCTACTTCTAGATGTCTACCCAAGAGAAATGAAAACATATGTCCACACAGACTTGTTTTCAAATATTTATAGCAACATTATCCAGATAGTCAAAGCTAGAAACAATTCTTATGTTACTCCATTGCAGAATGGATAAACAAAATGTGTTACATCCACACAAGATATGATAATTCAGCAATAAACAAGGAGCCGACTATTGATAAGATCTACGACTTAGATGAACCTGAAAAATATTCTAGTGAAAGAAGCCAGAAACAATAGGTTTCGTCTTATATAATTCCATTTACATAAAATGTCTAGAAAAGAAAATCTATGGAGACAGGAAGTACATCACTGTTTACCTGAGGTTGGGGTCAGAGAGGGTATAGGTAGCAGATGGGTAACAAAAGAAATTTTTGAGGGTAACAGAAATGTCCTAAAACTAAATTGTGATGAAGATTGCACCACACTATAGGTTCACTAATTAACATTGAATTGTATGCCTGTAATAAGTGAGCTTTATGATTGTGTAAGTTATATCTCAATTTAAAAAAAAATTGCCAAGTATTTGTTTACTTAGAAAGAGACAGTAGGCTTAAAGTAGATGGTCTTTGCTGTTGGAAGAATCCCGTTAGCGGACAACCTAATTATGTAAATGTAAGGCTGGTAGGCATCTATTATCTTGGGAAAATGACCTAATCAAATCCTTTGAGGCTTGGCAAAGGCTGTTCCTTCTCAGTACTCTTTGGAAAAGAGAGATCATTAAGAGAATGAAGATAAATATATCTGCATAAAAATAAAATAGGAATTCTAAAAGTGAGGGATCAAAACCTAGACTTTGTACTTTCTAAAAGGTTCAGAATTACCAGAACCTCTTTCATAAATTTTAGGGATAAATCTGTGACCCTTGAGTAGGAAGGCATGATAGTCAAAGAGGAAAGGAGTATGTCTCAGATGATTTGCTATTACTAATTGATCATTTTTTTTTTTTTAAGACAGAGTCTCAAGCTGTCACCCTGGGTAGAGTGCCCTTGCATCATAGCTCACAGCAACCTCAAACTTTGGGGCTTAAGTGATTCTCTTGCCTCAGCCTCCCAAGTAGCTGGGACTACAGGCACCCTCCACAATGCCCTGCTATTTTTTGGTTGTAGTTGTCATTGTTGTTTGGCAAGCCAGGGCTGTATTCAAACTCACCAGCACCAGTGTATGTGGCTGGTGTCCTAGCTGCTGAGCCTAATTGATCAATTTTTAAAAGTGAGAGTGATTTTTGCTAAAGATAGCTTTGCTTATTTGGGGTCTTTTGCAGTTTGATATGAATTTTAGGATTTTCCTTCTATTTCTATGAAAATGTCATCAGAATTTTGAAAGGGATTACATTGAATCTGTAGATTGCTTTAAATACTATGGACATGTTAACAATATTAATTCTTTTTTTTTATTAATTGATATATGTATACATTAATGCAAACATGGGGTACAGTGTGCTGTTTTCATATACAATTCTTTTGGTCCATGAGCATGAGATGTCTTTCCATTTATCTGTGCTTTATTCAGTTTGTTAAATCAACATTTATAGTTTTTAGTATATGAATCTCTCATGTCTTTTGTTACATTTATTCCTAAGCATTTTTTAATGCTACTGCATGTAGGACTGTTTTTTTTTATTTGTTTTTTGCATAGTTCATTGTTAGTTTACAGAAACGCAACTGATTTTTGTATTTTGATTTTGGAACTGAGATCTTTATTGAATTTGTTATTAGTACTAACAGTTTTCTGATAGGGAATTTAGGGTTTTTTACATATAAGAGCATATCATCTGCAAATGGGTAAAATTTTACCTTTTCCTTTCCAATTTGGATGACTTTTATTTGTTTTTTCTTGCCTAATTGCTCTGGCCAGTACTACATTGAATAAAAATGGCAAGACTGGGCATTCCTCCATTGTTTCTGATCTTATAGGAAAAGCTTTCAACTTTTTACCACTAAGTATGATGTTAGCTGTGGGTTTACCCTGTATGGCCTTTATTATATTTGACCACTAAGTATGATTTTAGCTGTGAGTTTATCCTGAATGGCCTTTATGTTGACCCCGAGTATGATGTTAGCTGTGGGTTTATCCTGTACGGCCTTTATTATGTTGACCCCTGAGTATGATGTTAGCTGTGGGTTTATCATATATGGCCTCTATTATGTTGAGGTATATTCATTCTATATCTAATTTCTTGAGAACTTTTAATTGCAAATGAATATTAAATTTGTCACATGCTTTCTCTGTATCTATTGAGATGATCATATGGTTTTTATCATTTATTCTGTTAATGCAAGGTAACATGTTTAGTGATTTGCCCATATTGAACCATCCTTGTATCTATGGAATGAATCTCACTTCACCATGGTGTATGTGCCTTTTAACACATTGATCAATGTAATTTCTCTTTTTTTTTTAAGTAGAAAATTTTTGCATTTATTTTCATAAGGTATCTGCCTATAATTTTCTTTTTTTGTATGATCCTTGTCTGTCTTTGATGTCTGGACAATGTTGGCCTTGTAATGTGAATTAGGAAGTTGCCAGTAAAGCGACAAGATCCTGGGATTTTCTTTGTTGCATTTTTTTTAAATTACTGATTCAATCTCCTTACTCATTATTGGTACATTCAGACTTTTAATTTCTTTGTGAACCTTGACAAGGTTCAGTCTTGACAAGTTGTATATTTCTAGAAAATTATCTATTTCTCTAGGTCATCCAATGTGTTAGTATATAATTGTTCATCATAATCTCTTGGATATTTTCACAGAAATAGAAAACAATTCTAAAATTAAAATGAAACCACAAAAGACTCCAAATAACCAAAGCAACTGTAAGCAAAAAGAACACAGCTGAAAGTATCACAATACTTTCTTTAAAGATATAGTATGGGCCAGATGTGGTGGCTCATGCCTATAATCATAGCACCTTAGGAGGCCAAGGCAGGAAAAAATGCTTGAGGTTAGGTTTTTGAGACTAGCCTGAGCAAGAACAAAGCTCCACATCTACAAAAAATAGAAAAATTAGCCATTTGTGGTGGTGCGCACCTGTAGTTCCAGCTAATTGGGAGACCAAGGCACAAGAATCACTTGAGTCCAGCAGTTTGGGGCTGCACTGAGCTATAATCACACTACTGAACTCTAGCTCTAGCGAGATCCTGTCTCAAAAAAAAGAATAAGAAAAAGAAAAAAAGATACACTACAAAACTATACTAGTCAAACAGTATGGGCAAGACATAAAAATAGATTTTTAGACCAATGGAATAGAATAGAAAGCTCAGAATACGTCCATGTGTTTATGGTCAATTAATCTTCAACAGAGATGTCAAGCACACACAATGAGAAAGGGAGTGTTTCTTCAATATAAGGAGTTGGGAACATGGACATTCACAAGCAGGAGAATAAAACTGGACTCTTATGTCACACCATATACAAAAATCAACTCAAAATGGGTTAGAGATTTATACCACAAGACTTGAAACTGCAGAACTATCAGAAGATTACATAGGAAAAAAGTTTCTTGACACTGGTCTGGGAAATGAGTTTTTGATGACCCCCAAAACACACACAACAAAACCAGAAATAGACAAATTGGATTGCATCAAAGGAAAAAGCTCCTCCCTGCAAAAAAATACAAAAACAAAAACCAATCAACAAAGTAAAGAGACATCCTACAGAATGGGATAAAATATTTGCAAAACATGTATCAGATAAGAGATTAATATCCAAAATACATGAGGAACTCAAAGATCTCAATGGCAGAAAACAAACAATCTACTTAAAAATGGGCAAAGGACTTGAATAGACATATCTCAAGAGAAGACAGAGAATGGTCATCAGGTGTAAGAAAAAATGCTCAACATTACTAATAATCATGGAAATGCAAATCAAGACCATAACGCGCTATCCCCTCACATCTGTTCAAATGGCTATTATCAAAAAGACAAAACATAACACATGTTGGCAAGGATGTGGAGAAAAAGGAATCCTTATACACTGTTGGTGGGAATATAATTTAGCATAGGCATTTTGAAAAACAGTATGGAGATTCCTAAAAAAATTAAAAATTAAAGTACCATATGATCCAGCAATCCCACTACTGGGTAGCTAGTGAAAGGAAATGAAATCAGCATGCTGGAGAGATATCTGCACTCCCATGTCCTCTGCAGCTTCCCTCAGAGTGGCCAAGTATAGAATCCACCTAAGTGTCCACTGACGGGTGGATGGGTACAGATAATGCAGCATTTATCCAAACAGTGAAATACTATTCAGTCTGGAGAAAGGAGGGAGTCCTTACATGGGAAACGATATGAATGAGCCTGGGGGACATTATACTATATAAAACAAGGCAGATACAGAAAGACAAATATTACACGATCTCATTTATGTACGGAATCTAAAAAAGTCAAAATCACAGAAGTAGAGAGCAGAGTGGTGAGTATCATTGCCAGGGCATGAGGGTGGGGGCAGTTATGGAAAGGGAAATGGGTAGATACTCGCTAAAGGGAACAAAGTTTCATTGAGACAGGATGAATAAGCCCCAGAGACCGACTGTGTGGTGTGGTGACCAGAGTTAACAGTGATGTGCTAATACAGGCACACCTCATTTTATTGTGCTTCCTTCTGCTACACTTGGAAGATGCTGCACTTCCTAATGGTTTGTGGCAACCCTACCTTAAGAAAATCTGTTGACACTATTTTTTCAACATCATATACTCATACAGCATCTCTGTATCACATCTTAATTCTCACAATATTCCAAATATTTTTATTATTATTACATCTGTTATGGTTATCTGTGATCAGTGATCTTTGATGTTACTATTATAATTGTTTGAGGTACCACAAATAACACAAACCTAATCAATGAATGTGCGTGTTCTGACTGTTCCACCCACTGGCCATTCCTGTTCCTCTCCCTCTTTTTGGGCCTCCCTACTCCCTGAGACATAACAATATTGAAATTTGGCCAATTAATAGCCCTATAATGGTCTTTTAGTGTTCAAGGAAAGGAAGAGCTAATGTCTCTCACTAAGATTAAAAGATAGAAATGATTAAGCTCAGTGGGAAGGCCAAAATATAGGCCTTTTGAACCCGTTAGCCAACTTGTGAATGCATAGAAAAAGTTCTTGAAGGAAATGAAAAGTGCTGCTCCAGTGAACACATGAATAATAAGAAACGTTCTCATCGCTGGTATAGAGTTAGTAGTCTGGAAAGGTCACACTGGCCAAACATTTCCTTTAAGCCAAAGCGTGCTACAGAGCAAGACCTTAATGCTCTTTAATTCTATGAAGGCTGAAAGGGTGGGGGGAAGCTGCAGAAATAAAGTTTGAAGTTCACAGAGGTTAATTTACGAGGCTTAAGGAAAGAAGCCATTTCTGTAAATCAAAAGTGCAAGGTGTAGCAGCAATCACTGATGGAAAAGCTATGTCAAGTAATCCAGAAGATCTAAGATAGTTAATGAAGGCGCCTGCGCCAAACAGCAGATTTTCAATGTAAAAAAAACAGCCTTGTATTAGTAGAAGGTGCCAGATAATACTTTGACAACTACAGAACAGTCAATGTCTTATTCTCTTATTAGGGGTTAACACAGCTGGTACTTGAAGCCAATTTTATTATTGTTGATTTATGATTTTGAAAAATCTAGGGTCCTCAAGAATTATGCTAAATTAACTCTGACTGTGATCCATAAATAGAACAACAAAGCCTAGATAACAGCACACCTATTTATGGCATGGTTTACTGAGCTTGCTATGCCCCTTGTAGAATTTACTATGGAGAAAAGATTCTTTTCATTCTCACTCTGATTTACTGTGCTCCTACTTGCCCAGGACCACTTACCAAGATGAACAAGAAGATCACTGTTGTTTTCATGCCAGCTAACACAACATCCATTCTGTAGCCCATGGATCCAGAGGCAATTTTAACTTAAAGGCGTTATTATTTAAGAAACACATCTTGTAAGGTGAAGGCCACAGCTGTCCTAGATAGTGATTCTTTTAATGGATCTAGGCAAAGTAAACTGAAAATCTTCGGGAATGAATTCACCATTGCAGATGCCCTTAAGAACACTCATGATCAAGGAGGAAGGTCAAAATATCAACATTAACAGCAGTCTGGAAGAAATGGACCCCAACCCTCATGGATAACTTGGATGGGTTCAAGACTTGGGTGAAGGAAGTCGCTGAAGATGTGGTGGAAATAGCAAGAGAATTACAAGTGGGGCCTGAAGATGTGACTGAACTGTCGCAATCTCATGATAAAACTCAGATGAATCAGGGGTTGCTGCTTATGGATCAGCAAAAAAAAAAAAGTGGTTTCTTGAGATGAAATCTACTCCTGCTGAAGGTGCTGTGAACATTGTTGAAATGACAGCAAAGGAGTTAGAATATTAGGTCAATTTAGTTGCTAAAGCAGCGGCAGCATTTAGGAGGACTGACTCCAATTTTGAAAGAAGTTTTGCTGTGGATAAAATGCTATCGAACGCCATTGCAGCTACAGGGAAATACTTCTTGAAAGGAAGGGTAGAACTTCCTTTAATGTGGCCAACTTCACTGTTTTATTTTAAGAAATTGACACAGCCCCACAATCTTTACCAATCACCAGCCTGGATCAGTCAGCAGCCATCAACGCTGAGGCAAGACCTTCCACCCGCAAAAAGATTATGACTCACTGAATGCTCAGATGGTTAGCAATAAAGTATTTTTAAACTAAGGTATGTGCTTTGTCTTTTTTTAGACATAATGCTATTGCACATTTAACAGACTATAGAATAGTATAAACATACTTTATATATGCATTTGCGCTGGAAAACCAAAAGATTGCTTTATTGTGATACTCCTTTTATTGAGGTGGTCTGGAACTGACCTGCAATATCTTTCTGGTTTGCCTGTACTTGAAAATTGCTGAGAGATTTGATCTTATTTGTTTTCGCCTCAAAAAATGATAAGTATGTGAGTTGATGGCTATGTTAACTTGGTTGATTTAATTATTCCACAGTGCTTACATAGGGAGCCGCCATATTGTATACCATAAGTATACACAATTCTATTTGTCAACTATACCTTAATTAATTTTTGGGGGGGAGGATAAACTTCCCAATGTAAACGGCTTATAAAGGATGAAGCTAAATAAATCAAATCTGTCTTTTCTGCCACTGCACTTACGTTCCTACCATTCATTTTATCATCAGTTGTTAATAAATGGTATAATAGTTCACTAGTTTTAAAAATTGTTTTCAATGCCATTATATTATTTTGGCAATACATTTCTCCTTTTTTGAAAAAGGGTCTTGCTCTGTCACCTGGGTTAAAGTTCAGTGGCAACACCACAGCTCACTGCAACCTTAAACCCCCAGGCTCAAGTGATCCTCCCTCCTCTACCTCCAAAAGTACTAGGATTACAGGTGTTAGCTGGGCCATATGGCAGGCCCCTATACCCCAGCTCCCGGGAAGGCTGAGGCACAAGGATCATTCGAAACCAGGATTTTGACGTTGCTGTGAGCTATGATGATACTGCCACACTCTACTCACAGCAACAGAGTGACACTGGGTCTCAAAATAAATAAATACATAAAATTAAAAATAACTAAAAATTAAAAGTTAAAAACAAGACAGATGGCCAGTGGCTAAATTATGGTATACTCAAATGATTGACTGAATACAAAATGATCTCGTAAAACAACTCTTCACAAGGAAAAAGTTATAAAACACCAAGTACTGAAAGATCCCAATTTGGGGGCTGGTAGAAATCTGTGTACTGATACCCAGAATAGACTATATGTTCAAAAACTTTACTGGTGGTTATCTTCTGGCAGGATAATGTGTGAGTTTTTACTTGGTTTTTGTTATTTTCTACAGATTTCCTCTTTTCTCCAGTGGACAGATACTATTTGGAAATCAGATTAAAACACTACTAGGGAAAAAGTGCTTTTCAAAATTTAATGAGCATATGAATCAGCTGGGGGAGCCTTGTTAAAATGCAGAGTCTGACTCCATAGTCTAGGTGGGGCTGGAAATTCTCATCTTTTCTAATAAGCTCCCAGGTGATGCTAATGATGCTGGCTTCCGCGCTCACTCCGGGTAGCAAGGGTCTCTTCTGATCTCCTCGTTTGGCTAGTTTTGCAAAGCTCAAGCAAGTGAAACCTTATTAAGTGAGTATGCGTGATATAGTACCCCTCATTGCTAAATAGTTCATGGAAACATTTTATGATTTCAAATCATTAGATATCTCCATGACTCTAGTCTATTAAAGTTTGCTGGTCCCTCAAATATTTACAAAAATCATGACAAAAACATACAGGTTCAGTGACAATTGCAGTGTTTCTGGAATATGGCATTTACTAGGGTCAGGCCAGCATTTTACCGCTTTAGGTTAATGAGCATGGGCCTTTAAAATAAATTGTAAAGAATACAGGACAAAAATGAGAAGAACCTTAGTGTAAGGCTACAGTGATGTTTAATGTCACTCTATAAATAACTCACTATTTATTGAGAACTACGCTAGCAACACTGACGTAAACTGACAAGTTCCTTTGCCCTCAAGGAGCTCAAAATCAAACAGGGAAGACAGATACAAAGGAATAATAGTCATATAGTTTTAATAGTATCAAAGAAGCCTGACTAAAAGTAAGTAAAACATGATAATGGGAACATTACGAAGTTCATAGTTTCTAATAATGATGAAGGATAGAGGAATAGGATGCTTTAGGTGATTTTGTTACAGAAATTATATCTGAGAGGCGTCTTAAACTACGAGCAAATTTCACCATTTATAAAAACAGAGAAAGGGAATAACAGAATTGATGTCTTGAACACATACTGTTACAAAGGGGATCCATTATCTGAGTGCGCACTGCTAAGTTCACTGCAGTGTCAAAACGCTTTATTCTAATTAAGTGCCCCCCAGAGACAAAATTTATAGTAGCTATACACATTTCCCTGTAGATTAATAAGCAAATTAGCTTATCCTACATTATGATTATTAAAAATCTTTAGGTCCTTTTTTAAAAGTTTGCATTATCTTCTTTTCTATTTTGAAAAGCGGCATTGGCTCCCCACTATCTATTAGAAGTCACTTCCAAAATTCTGGATATCTAATAGAAAACTTTTAAATATCAGATCTATAAACTATCTTTCTAGATGATACCTTACTAAATCTCTCAATTATAAATGTTCATATTTTCCCATATTTTCTTATAATAAAATAACATTTTCCTCCTTCTCTGGGCCTCAAAATTCTATTCATCCTTCAGTAATCTTGAAGGCCCCTATGTTTAGCAATATTTCTTATTACGATTAGCCAGCACAGCAAGTTCCCTATAGATTTTTAAGCGACTGTTTCATTACTCCTTGAATATTACGTTATCCCCAGTCTTCCTACTCTTGTTTTTGAGGATAAGGACTAGATCTTATTTTCCTAGAAGCTTGCTTACTTAATATTATATAGTAAATACTCAAAAAAGGTTTAGCAAATGAGTAGAAATTAAGTACTACCAACAAGCTTATAAAATAGTTGCAAATGAAATAAGTAGATAAAAAGATAATGCGGAAGTCTTCTAGCTTAGAAGTTCAATGATACAGATTCAGTGGCATAACAAATAGGAAGGACATTGTCTGAATGACCGTGAACTCTGGAAGGTAAGACTGCCTGGATGAAGCGCTCTATTACAACTGCTTTAGTTATCTAATTCTGCCCGAGGAAATCAATAATCATAATTGCTCTTTTGTTCAATATAGTATTTAAACCTAAGATTCGCTTATAGGGATTTGTACCTACATGAGAAATAGCCTGTCAATTCATGGGAAAGGAGGCCAGGTAAGTGTCTGAGGGTATTGACCTACACAGTCCTTAAAATGTATCAAGGCAGACATTTAAAACACTCAAAACTTCAATCAAATTCAGCATTATATGGCTCAATATCTCATTAATGATCAAAGGAAGATTTAAAAGCTAAACATAACAGATATTCTAGAAAGAGAACTTAATGAATGTCAATACTCTCATTCATTCTGAATCAGAAGCTACAGCTGAGTTTCTTCCTTTTCTTTGAACCTTACTTACTTATGTATGCATGGAATTAGCTGTTACATATTTATGCTATCAAGCAGGAATTCCTGTTACTTAATTTAGTAGTAAAAGATGAAACACCTGCCCTTTGTCCTGTATTTCTTCCGACACGTAATGTCATTGGAGGAGAAACTTGGATTAAAGCTTGCTACATTTCATATCTGCCTAAATGGGTAATTGGTCTTCATGCAATAGTTCATGAACTTAATTTTGAAAAAATTACACTGCTTAGTTGATTCCTTAAAATAGCACTCAGGGGAACAAACATTCAGAATGTTTATCCTCAGGAGCTATTACGTTCCTTTTTCTTGTCAAACAGGTCATGCAAGTAAACTGCTCTAAGTAGCGCTGAAGGATGTGGTTTGTGTGAAAACTTTGTAGAGTAAAAACTCCTTCCCTAACTCACTCTACAACTGAATAAAAATTTCTGTTTTCACCGCAATAATAAACCTTGGAATTCTGAAGCAATAGGATTCCTCTGTTTTTGCTCTATTAGTGTTTTCTGTATCAACACATTCCACAAGAGGAAACTAGAGCCAGTGCTTACCATACTCAGCCTTACATGCAAAATTATTGTGTCCATGGTGATATTTTTAGAATAGGAGATGTAGAGGAATAATTAATGAGCTTGCAGTTACTGTTTAAGTATTTCCTACATCATACCTGTTATTTGTAAGGCTACCAAGTTTGCTCCTAATATTATTTGTGTATCACGATCCTACTTGTTTTATTTTTTCACATCACAATAAAGAAAAATGTTAATATTTTATAAGTCTGGTTTTTTTTTTTTAAAGAAATCATGGCTCATGATACAACTTTCCATTGCTAGTTTTTAAAATGTGTTTCAGAGAGCATCCCAGGTTCCATGCATAGAAAAAATGGTGACAGTCTAGGTTAAATATAACAGTTCATTCTTAAAAACCTGTGGTGTTCATTCCTTTGAGATAAATCTCCTAAACACTCAGTATTGAAGAACAGGTAGTGGTAAAACAGAAATTGATTGAATTCTGTTCTCATCCCTCCTTTAATTTTATAAGGTCTTTGAAATGCATAAAAATCATTTCCACAAGAGCTTAGGACACTGCAACTTAACTAAATAGGGCAACGAGAATGAATAACCAGCTTTAGTTACATGGTAAATTTTATTAATGTACATAGTATCATTATTTCAACACTCAGTTCATTCACACACACACATATCCATCAACCTGCTGTATGGAAAAGACTATAGATAATCAAAACCTTTAGTGTTAAAAAAAATTTTCCACAAATATATATTCTTGCTCAATTTCTCCACAAAATGGTCTGAATATGTTAAAAAAAAAAAAAAACTCGTAAAGAAAAAAGAAAAAGCAACTCGACTCAGTAAAAAAAATTCATAAGCTTCTACAGAACTATCAAAGTGATAGATAAACCAAGAATTAAATTTTGTTAACCTTTTTTTTTTTTTTTGTTAAACTAAGTATTCTTTCTTAACTGCTATGAAATATTATAAACAGAAGGAGGCAAACCCTGGGACTATTTGATGATCAAACAAACACACCAAAAAGGGTAAGAGTTCCAAGGGTAATTCTTTTGTATGTCTAATCAGAGTGCCAAAAATACCTCGAGGGGGGAGGGTCCAAGGTGAAGTGTGGAATGGAGGTACTGGTATAGCTTAACGTATGAAACTTGTCTTTTAAGGTGCATGCCACCAAAAATTGTTCCATATCACCATTTTAGCTAATCGGTAAATCCAAGCATTTTAACATACCTGGAAAGAATGTGATGCACAATCCTTTCTCCCATTTTTAGTCTTATGTATATATGGCATAAAATGTAATTATGAAAGCTTTTGATATCCATAATGTTATAAATGTGACACCTTACATAGAATAATCATGCTTTTATTTTAGAAATTCCTGCATGTATAAATACAACACATACACTTAAAAACAAAAGATGGCAAACATAATAGATATTTAATTATAAATTCAAGACTCCTCTTGCCCCTTTCAAAGTTTAAAGCTTGTAAATATAAGACATTTTAAAAAGTAAACACACCATTATCTCTAAAATTTAGGTGTTTCTTTTTTACACATAAGAACAATAACAAAAAATAGTAACATACTCTACAAATGAGGTCAGAATTTTATAGAAAGTGTTCTCACTGATGCTGAACTTAGTCAAATATAAAACAATGCCACGGTAACAGCTAAGTGATTCAGCTGAACTTAATCGAGTTTTTGTGAAATTCTTTCAACTTCACGTGTAAAATGTCCTATTCCAATCATAAAAATACAAACAAAACAGGGTTCTTTATGTTCGAATCTAAAACACCAATTACTGTTTTAGCTGCTAGTTATAATGTATCTGATTTTGTAAGAAAGCAAAAACATACAAAAAAACAAACAAACAAAAAAAACAACTTACTTGATCTGTCCCATACTGCAGTATGTTCAGAGAAATGAAGGCTGTCATTTTCCAAGGCTGTTTTCAGATCATGGGAAGCACTTTTCGAGTGTCTATGGAATAAGCGGCTGGCAAAGCCTTCTAATTTCTGAAGAGCAGTAGTTGTGCCCGTGAACTGGTTACAAGGTAGTTCTCTATACGCTGCCATTCATGGGCATTTACACTTTACTTAAAGTAACTGCAAATATTTCCAGAAGGAGCTCACCAACTTCTTAACCAGAAGCTCAGAGCTATGCATGTGTCAAACTTCCTGTTTGCAGGGTATTCAAACCACTACTGCTGCTCTGTTTCCTGTTAATATAAAACGGCACATTACTGAGCTTTTCTTAGCAAAACTTCTCATCTCCACTGGAGATGGGTATTTTAAAAACTTGCCCTATCTGCCTAAAGAGCTTTATGTTTGCGTGTTTTACTATTAATGTACACGTTGAGGGCATTAAATAGAAAGCTTTGCACGTATAGGAGATTGAAATTTTGTTTATGAAGCAAAACTAGTTAAACATGTATTACCACCCTGTGCAAACGACTGAAGGCCCAAGCATGCTCCAGATACGGTAAAAAGAAAGATGATATTTTTTCCAGGAAATTAGCTAATACATATTTGAATCCTAAGAGCAGTGAACTTTTCGTCAAAAGCTGGTAGGAACTCCTGCAAAGTGAATTTAGAGCACGTATGTTGTAACTTAATAAATCTGAAGTAGCACCTTAAAAAGCTAAGTACTGTTAACTCATTGGCTTAGATCTAATATGTACAGAAACTCCAGCGTCAATCTTTTAATCTGCTGCAAGAGTCTAAGAGCAGTATATCTTAAAACATTCTAAACTTTGAAGGAAAAAAAAAAACCCCAACAAAAAACAAGGTTTAAAATTATTTAAAATCAGCCATAGCAAAAAAAATTTCAATTGAGAGGGATTTCCTTCTATTTGGCTGACACGTGTCAGCCTGAAACCTTAATGCTGAGGACTACGACATAACCTAAACCCTGGATTTAGTGGTTTCTTAGAAACATCTCTTAACTAAAAATAAATAAAATGTGTCATCATCAATTTGGAGGAGAAAAAAAGTAACCTGTGGCATTGAACAAGAATTTGAGTACTTGCCTTTTGACGCTTAAATAAAGGGAGAGAAAACTGTGTGGTTTTCTTTGTGCTGTAAGTAAGGGAAGTGAGGAGGAGGGGGGCAGGGAAAGAAAGGAGAAGAAACGGAAAGGAAAAACAAATTTTCAACAACTATCTAAAAAAAATGCTGCTCCAGATTTTCTACCAACTCTTTGCCTAATACAATAAATAGAAGCAATAATGACAAATAGAATAAATGGGAACAATAGTGTAATCAAATCAGGACAACAAAAACACACAAGGTCACTAAGGAAACGTTGACTCATGAAGTTTGTCATGTAACAGGTCATTTGAGTACACTTTGTTTTGTGTAGTAAAATTAGGATCAATCTACACAAATAAGGCAACCATATCTATTAGAAGAAACTTCTCAAATATGTAGCCTTATGTGTAAATATTGTGTGTATCAGAATAGGTCCTTTGTTTATTAACATGTGGCAATGCCTTACACAAAACAGACACTAAGTGTCTGTGGTCTTCAGTAAACATTTGTAGAGCACAGTCCGATCCTGGACTGGAAAAAGTACATGGAATTCCTGAATTCTTTTAACTTGCTTTCCTGAGTGAAATTTGATTCATTTGTCAAGGCTCAGATCAAATGTCACCTCTTCTATGAAGTCTCCCACATATTTTCTAGGAAAATAGACTGTTACTTCCTCTTGTTTTCACGGATCTTAAAAAATTATATTAAAATTTACTGACCATGAATTTACACGTCCCTGTTATGAGTTGCTGAATTCATAAATGCAACGCGTGTATTACATACTCACTCAACACCTGTCAGATGAAGAAAGCATTTGTTCATTTTTGGTGACTTACAGGTGTTTAAGTAGAATCATCAAATACTCGAAAATATCTTGACTTTTATTTGTCAATCTTTATAAATAATCCAACAGGCACTAAGTTGCTCATATACAAAATAAATAGAAGTGTTCTTCTGAATTCATTTTCTCCATATTCACTTACTAAATTTATTATTTGAATTCCATTTTCACTTGGTGAAAATGTGGATTTCTAACTTTTCGTGTTTCCCACTTGCAGTTACCCTCCTTTAATCATTTATATCCCCAACATATTAACACCCCCCCAAGATATTTCACACTCACAGTATTCCTTTGCCAAATACACAAAGTAACGCTAACATTTCATCCTGACTGATGTTTAAAACATCTAACCAGACTTATTTATATTAAACTTTGCTAATGGACAGAAATTCCACACTCCTAATTAGAACACTCAGATTAATTTATTTAAAACAATGAGTGAAATTTAAAACAAAGCTACAGCAGCAAATACAGGAGGCTTCACTAGATGAGTATCTCAAAAATACATTTGAAATCTTTTTTCTTCATAAAGCTGTTTCCATTTGTTATAAGGCCCTTATATAAGCAGAATATCCAGTTCTTAGGCCACTGTTCCTATATATGGTAATGTGACCAGGAAGCTGTTGCTATGGAAGTGTTTAGGCAAGTTGATTTTTATGAAGGAAAAAAAAAAAAAAAAGAACTCTACTGGCATCTACTGCTGGAAGGAAACAACTACAATTTTAAAGAAAATGATGATTCCTTATAAATCGAGTTAATAGTAAGTAAATCCTTGCTATTCTTCTTGATATTATTGCCTTGTCTGTCTAGCCTTGTACCCTAAATTCGCCATAATAGCATATCTTATGGTTAAATAATGTGGATTTTAAAACTAGAGAATAAATTGTTTCCATGAGGTTATGAAGTTTTTACTCAGTCTACAATTAACTGTAGAAATTACAGCAATTTTCAGAGTTGAACTTGCTTTAATTGACATAAGATACCACAAAAAACTGGTTTATTTCATACACACACACACACATATATTTTTGAGCCAGCGTTTCCTCTGTCGCTTAGCTCAGAGTGCAATCGAATAGCCACGCTCATGCAGTTTTTTATTGTTGTTCATCCTGATCGCACTCAGATGAAGTGATCTTCCTGCCTCAGCCTCTTGAGTAGCTAGGACTACCGATGCATGCCACTGGCTAATTTTTAATTTTTTTGTAGAGGTGGGTGGGGTCTTGTTATAGTGCATAGGCTGGTCTCAACCTCTCATCCTCAGGTGATCCTTCCACCTTGACCTCCCAAAGAGCCGGGATTACAGGTGTGAGCCATGGCACCTTGTCTATTTCTTATATTTAATAATAGTAATGATAAATTTGCCATGTCTTTTACAATAGAAACTGATTTGTGCTCTAAAAGCATTGTGAAGTTATTGTAAGGCTCATTAGATTTTTTTTTTTTTTGAGACAGAGTCTCACTTTGTTACCCACGGTAGGGTGCCATGGCGGCACAGGAACCTCAAACTCCTGGGCTTAAGTGATTCTCTTTCCTCAGCCTCCTAAGTAGCTGGGGACTATAGGCGCCCACAACAATGCCTGGCTAGTTGTTTTTTTTTTTAAGTTGTTGTTGTCATTATTGTTTAGCAGGCCCCGGGCAGGGCTCAAACCTGCAGTCCCAGGTGCATGTGGCTGGTGCCCTAACCACTGAGCAATGGGTACTGAGCTGCTCATGGGATCTGAAGCAGGACAGGTATTCCCCTATTTTAAGATGCAAAAGTTCACAGTAAGTGACTTCCCCAAAGTCATCTACGTCTTCCAACTCCCAGATCACAGCTCCCTGTGTTTCAGGAGACGGATTATCACAGGAGTCAGCATTTTTTCAAATGCATTGTTTTCCAAACAAAGGTGAGGAATAGGAGGTGAAAGAACAGTGGTGGGTAAGATTAGCTTCTTGGATAGACCATCCGGAGTCTGAGACATTGCTCTGAGAATGTTTTCCTGCAGATTGTCACCTATACCCATTCAGGTCCATCGTGCACATTTGGACTAAGGAGAACTTTGCACTTTAGAGTGTGAAGATTAAAGAAAAGAAATACACGAAAGCATATTTAACATGTAAATGATGTGTTTGCTCCACTGGAAGACAAAGGACATGACCATGACCCCTGCTGTTCAAATCAAGGCATTAGAGCAAATCATTTTGCCTTTCTGGAATGTTCTATTAATGGATTCCTTCACTGCAAAACCTCTCAAGACTGGCACCTTTCATTTATCATAGTATAGCCACTGAGATTTATCTATGTGTGTGTTTTAGTTCATTCATTTTTATTACTGAAAAGTATTCTGTTACAGAGATTTACCACATTTTATTTATTTAGAGACAGAGTCTCAAGCTGTCACCCTGGTTAGAGTGTGTGGCATCGTAGCGCACAGCAACCTCCAACTCTTGGGTTTAACCGATCTTCTTGCCTCAGGTTGGTTTTCTATTTTTAGAAATAGAAAGACCAGCTCAGGCTGGTCTTGAACAGGTGAGCTCAAGCTATCTATCTACCTGCCTCGGCCTCCCAGAGTGGGAAGATTATAGGTGTGAGCCACCACGGCTGGCCCAACCACATTTTACATATCCATTCACAATTGGATTACTTTTGCAACTTTGTCAAAAAATCCAACTGACTGGCTGGGTGCAGTAGCTCACACCTGTAGTTCTCGCTACTTGGGAGGCTCAAGCCAGAGAATCACTTGAGTCCAGGGCTTCGAGGCTACAGAGAGCTATCATCATGCCACTACATTCCAGCCTGGGCAAAAATCAGTCTCTAAAAAGAAATGATGATAGGGGGTGCCTGTCGCTCAAAGATTAGGGTGCCAGCCACATGCTCAGGGCTGGTGGGTTTGAACCCAGCCCAGCAGGGCCTGCTAAACAAACAACCAAAAATACCCAGGCATTCTGGTGGGCTACTGTAGTCCCAGCTACTAGGGAGGCTGAGGCAAGAGAATAACTTGAGCCCATGAGTTTGAGGTTGCTGTGAGCTGTTACGCCACAGCACTCTATTGAGGGCAACAAAGTGAAACTGTCTCGATAAAATAATAATAATAATAAAAAGATGGTAGTTGTGTGGGTCTATTTCTGGACTTTCTATTCTCCTCCCTAGTATACATGTCGGGTCTTTCACTAACACAACACTGCCACACTGTCTTGGTTATGCAGCTTCTAGTAAGTCTAAATCTGGAGCCCTGGAGAGAACTGTCCTGGAGCCAGTTGTAAGATGTGCCCGTGACATAGGGAGCAGGAGTTTCAGTCTCACCTGTGGTCAAGTAACTATTCCACTTTTTTTAAACAAAGTGTTGAACTGTTCACCTTCCTATGAATTATAAAACCAATTTGTTTATGTCTTCAGAAATAATCTCGCTGGAATTTTATTTTGATTGTCTTTATCCGGAGAAATGAAATCTTAACCACACTGAGTCTTTGGATCCATCGTGAGTGTGGCTCGCCATCTACTTAGGTCTTGTGAGTTCTTTCATCAGTGTTTTGTAGTTTCTATCAGACATATGTCACACATATTTTGTTAGATTTATACCTAAGTATTTTTAAATTTTCACTATCGTAAATACTTCAAAGAATGTTTTATAATTGTTCATTGTTACTACATAGAAATACAACTTATTTTTATACACTAATGATATATATACAATCTTGCAAACTCACTTTTAGGAGCTTATCTATTTTTGTGGGGGTTTTTTTGTAGATTTCTTGGGATTTCCTATGTAGGGAATCATAGGAAACTGAACAGAAACTGCTTTATTTCTGTCTTTCTAATCTGTATGCCTCTTATTGATGTGTCTTGCCATATTGCATTGGCTCAGACTTCCACACAATGTGAACCAGGAGTGAGTGAGGGTGCACATTCTTGCCTTCTTCCAAGTTTTAGGAAGAAAGTCTTTACTTTGTTAGTATTAACTATATTAGCTGCAGAATTTTTTCTTTTGCAGATATTCCATATTAAGATAAGAAAGTTTTCTTTTATTCCTGGGTAGCTAAGAGTTTTTATTTTGGAAGACTGTTGAACTCCACTTGAAATCACCCAGGTCCCCAAATAAATGATATGGTGCCAACCTTTGCAGCAACAATTAGATAACACTTAACTCTTAAGTACTGTAAGTTGCGGAGTCAGCCAGAAGGGGGCAGAAGGGGGCCATTTAGGTGTCACATACAAATATTCCAGAAAAATCCTTTATTGTCATTACCTTAAATTTTGGTAGTGTAAGATAAACACATTTTATATCCTTATACCAATGAGAATTTACAAGAAATGCTTAAGAATATTTTTCGTGTCTATCAATCAAACTATAAAATTCCTACATATCAGAAACATTCCTACCATATCAGAAACTAATACCCATCCATACTCCCTCTCTCAGAGATCAATTTAGATAAACTTATGAAAAAATGAAGTCTCCAAAGTTCCCCATATCACTCCAGTATTGCATTGAATTCACTATGAATTTAATGGAGAATTACTAATAAATATTACATTATGTTTTTAAGTTAAAGTCATAGTGCCCATACAACAGCAAGGTAAAATCTCATGTAATTTTTTTTTTTTTGGTGGTTTCACATGAGAATTCTACCAGAGTCTCATGTAATTTTTAAGAAAACAGTTGTTTTTATATTGGGTTTGGAATTTAGACACTGTAATTTAATATACTGCAGATTAGTCATATATATTTGAATGTTTGCAATGGACCTGTTTATCTCTGCACTCCCAGTAGCTATCATAGGATCCAGAACAGATAAACCCCAAAGCATTTGGTCAACTGAGTACAGGACTTCAGGGAGAAAACTGAAAGCTGAAAACAATTAAGCAGATGGCTTAATTTGGTGCATTCGGTTTCATACAGGACCCCAACTTATATTAAAACAGTTCTTTATTTTTCCACCAGGTCACTAGCCCCTTGAACTAAAAATGAAACAATACAGTGTTTCCCCCAAAATAAGACCTACCCAAAAAATAAGCGCTAGCAGGATTTCTATGCATTTGTTAAATATAAGCCCTACCCCAATAATAAGACCTAGTGATGAGTGGCTATGCAGCCACGCCATGCATTTTGGGGTGGAGAGAGACATCCCCTGAAAATAAGCCCTAGTGTATCTTCTTGAGAAAAAATAAATATAAGACAGTGTCTTCTTTTTTGGGAAACATGTAGGCGCTAACTGCCCTCAGATAGGGACAAGGTCACCTACAGAGACAAGCCCAGTGATTATATAAAACCAGATCTGCCAACATTAGCTAATTTACATCAGAGAGAGAGGTTGAGAGCCCCGGAGAGAACTGTCGGGGAGCCGGTTGTGAGGTGTGCACGTGACACAGGGAGCAGGAGTTCCAGTCTCACCTGTGGTCAAGTGAAGGGCTTCAAGGGAAACACACAGCGACTGGATGTTCTTCTACAGTCCACTGGAGTTACGGGGTGTTTGGGGGGATTCACCAAATGTACAATTGGCAGAGTAAAGAGTTGAGAAGAAACTCTACTTGCAACATAAATGCATTTATGGGCTACGGACCCCAGGAAATGGAGTGTGTGCATGGATGTCCTGAGTGGCTGGATGAGAGGCATGCCCTTCTGAAAAGACCTGAAATCAGAGGTCCACAGCAGATCTACGGAGAAGCTAAAGAGGCTTAAATTTCAGGACCCCTCCAGTTGCAGGGGACCCTTCTAATAAGCTGAGATTCTAGCATTACATTCATAAAGACATAAGCTCTTGCAAGATTTGTAAAAGTAAGATATTTGAACTGCAGTTGGTTAAAATGTCTATCTCTTTCTTTCCCACTTCTTCACAGTTCCACTACGTCAGGCGCTGAGGAAGTGGCTACAGGCGTTTTAGAGACCTTAGCAAGGGGAGATGAGAGGAGAATGTGCAATTGAGAGAAAGTTTTAGAATTTTTCTGAAATTGAGAGAAAGTTAGCTTTACAATTTTTCTAAAACATTATAGACTCTTGATTTGAATGTATGTGTGCACATAAGGAGTACCTCGCTCATCACCTTTAAATCTACGTATTAAAAAGCCAGATAAAAATTAGAGAAAAATACATATAATGGAACATGAAAGATAAGCCATAAAATCAATAAAAATATTCTTATTAGAAAAGTGGACCACAAAAAACATTTTGTAGAACATACAAAAGCACTAAATCATTAAAAAGGGAAAACATTCCAAATAGAGATAATGTATGGGTTGTTTCATAATCTAATTAATGAAGAAAATATGTTATAAAAACATTTTTAAAGCCCTTGCTATTGACACAAAATACTAACTATAACAAATATATCTAATGATCATAATAGCTAGTATGAGGACATTTAAAACAAATGTGTAGTGAATATTGCTAATTCAATAATTATTTACTGCCAAGAAAACGTGACATGCCCTTGAATCTTATACTTCATACCTAAAAGAATCTTGTCACAGACCAGTAAACAGTGTTGTTTTCTCAACCATAAAAAACAAGCATCTGGCTCGGCGCCTGTGGCTCAATCGGCTAAGGCGCCAGCCACGTACGGGTTCGAAACCCCAGCCCCGGCCCGCCAAACAACAATGATGGCTGCAACCAAAAAATGGCTGGGCGTTGTGGTGGGCGCCTGTGGTCCCAGCTACTTGGGAGGCGGAGGCAGGAGACTCGCTTGAGCCCAGGAGTTGGAGGTTGCTATGAGCTGTGA